>JAYXIM010040025.1:0-178032 GCA_037575425.1 Anastrepha fraterculus
GATGAACTAGCAAAAATCGGCACCAAATTGACTGATGAGTACATCGACAATAATATATGTAGGTACACCCTTGAAAACATGTAGACTACGTATCCGCGAGGAAATTGTAAGAGTAGCGAATGAAAGATGGCGTAATGAAGCCACCTGCAAAATAGCCCGACAGATGTGGCCGACTCTCAATTCAAAACGCACTGAACTTCTACTAAGAAGAGATAAGCATAGTCTTAGCATACTGATTTCAGAGAATGGGTGTGCAGACACATGACTTCTGCAGAAGTTGCCTTGACGAGGAAGAGACGATGCCGCACCTTCTGTGTCATTGTCCTGCTCTATCCAGACGTAGACTCGCCATTTTGGGTGGACATTTTTTCAACGAATTAGAAGACCTCGGCTCTGTCGAAATTAAGGATCTTGCGCAATTTTTGAATAGCACACATTGGTTTCAGTAGGGATAGGGGCTAGTTCTCCACGCGGCATCACAATGGGCCAGAAGCCTAAGTGTGTCCTACAAAGGACAACCGCTTCAACCTAACCTAACCTAACTTTCATTTATTTTATTGAATGAACTATACTTTTATAAAAAAACATAAAAAAATATAACGAAATATTGAACATAAAAGTATTTGTGAATACATAAAACTAATCCTTTTACGCAGACGACTGCTGCTACCAGAAAATGCTCTATTTAAAATGCGCCCTGTATAACATAAAAAAAAGTTGCTGAGGAAGTGCACCTATGGAATTGACATATTTGGCCTCACCACGGTAAATGAGAACAAAGCAAGATATCTCTTAGCAACGTACAAATCATCATTAATTTTTGTATCTCTTATTGGTGCATACGGTCTCAATAAAGCGTGCGTTAGTGCGTTCCGTGATTTCCCGTATTCAACGACTTCTTTTTGTAGCGATCTTCTCCAAGTTGTCTTAAATCGTCTCCTCTTCCGATTTCCTTGGGGGTTCCAATCAAGTGCTTGCCGACAGACTTCCGTTGCATCTTTTCGCAGTTTGTGGCCTATTCACCGCCACTTTCGTAATCGTATATCATTGACAATTGACTACAAGTTGCTCTTTTTTATAAAATTCATTGTTGCTGATACATACGCCGGATACATCTGCTTCCAAAACTTTAAATTTTTCCGGTTAGATGGTCGATTACAAGCCAGATCTCGCATAGGGCAGTTCTCAGACGACATTTGATTTAAATAGTCTCATTTTAGTTTGCAGGGATATTTAGTTCCGAAAGTCCACACTCCTTTTTGTGTAGCACAGAAATGCGGCCGATGTCAAGAAAAGGTTTGAATGCATTAGGAAATGGGTAAAATCAGTTTCATTGGCACTTGAAAATCAAATTTAGGCACCGTCACATTAGGTTTGGTTCTTTCCACAGCGCCAGCTCTGCTTACCAACTCTCTCCGCGGTCACCATTCGTACTTACATTTAAATTCATCACTGTATGAATTCACTTTCTAACCACTGTAAAATAAGTGCCAAGCTGCACCAACAATTCCTACTTACTTTAGATTTACATAATTGTTAAGCATTTTTTGCTTTTCAAATCTCAAAAACTCCCCTGCTGTGCACGCCAAGGTGTTGTATGTTTAGTGTTTTGATTTCTTTTTTTTTTTTTGTAAGATTTTTTATAAAAATATTTCACAGCATTGCCAATTAATATTGTCAATGAAATAATAGATAGACAGTTGATTGTTTGGACAGACATCTGTCCGTTACAAGGTAGTGCATTGGAGTTTCTGAACACTTGGGGGTGCAGTTGTTGTGAAGTGAATCATATTTGCCATCGTTGAATCTTATTTATATACGTACAGTCATGAGCAAAATTATGGATATGCGATATTTTGAACAGTTTTGACTACTTTTTTTAATTTTGTTTAATTTTCAATAATTGACTACTTTTTTTTATTTTGTTAATTTTCAATAATTTCTAATAAAAATATAATTTATTCTTCAACAAACATCACATAAACCAAGATTTAAAAAATTCGACAAATTTTCATCCAAATTTAAAATTTTCTATTAATTAAAAAAAACAAAAAAAATAGGTACGCAGTCTTATAGCTCATTAATTTTTATTAAATAAACTGCAAATCCGAAGTAGCTCAAAATTCGCATTGTTTTTTGCAAATTTTTTTCGCTGACAGTGCCACGCATTTTCTCCATAGAAAAAAATTCGAGCAAATATTTCGAATGGAAAGACACCTCAGCAAAAAATATTGTCAAAAATCAACGGCATTCTGTAGTTGCATTTTATTACACTAAATTGCACTTTATTACACTAAAATTTATTGTTCTATAAAACTGCGTACCCAGTTTTTACAAATTCTGTTTAAAAAGATTGAAATTTTGTCCAAATTGTATAAATCTTGTACAAAGATTGAAACTTTTTTATGTGAAACTTGTTGTAGAATGAACTATATTTATATAAAAAATTAATGAAAATTTAAAATAATTCATTAAAAAGTAATCAAAACTGGTCAAAATATCGCATATCTATTATTTTGATCATGGTTGTACAAAAACAATTTTAGGTTTGTATGTACTTGTACTTGCATGTAAATTTATATTTGCCGGCGGTAATGCGTCTAAATTGTACAGGGTCTTTCAAGTTCGTGTGCCCTTCTTAAACTCAAATTGTGAAATGGAATTCATTATCTACTCTAGCAAAAAAAGGCCAGCCGCATTATGTGCGCATAATTGAGGTGAAACTTCTTAATTTCTGGATTAAATTTAGATATTTTAATGAGGATTGAAATGATTTTTTATAAAATTACATACAATAATAGTGGATAATATTATTATTCATTTATTTCTGAAATTTGTATATTAGTCGGTGTTTCAATAGTCTGTACATTTTGTATTGATGGTGCAGTAGCAGCAGTGGATACAATCGGTTTGTGGTAACTGAAATAGGGTATATTATATATGCTCCTGACTCGATTGTGTCGATATAGTCATTACTCATTTGTAAATTCAGTTGATGTTCTAAAAATTCTGTCAATTTCATGGAAGTATCCGATGCAAAATTTACATTGAAATCTCCAGTTAATAAGAGAGGTTAAAGATCGTCGCGTTGAGGAAGAAGCTTACCACCATCACGAGTGTATCTTAATAACAAAACCATGTAAAAATGCGATAATGTAGTTGATATGTAAAATCGGAGTGGACACCCACAATTAGTACTATGTTTTGTCCATTTATCGCATGCAAAAATACAAATATCACCGACATCTCCTGCTATAGCTGCATTTGATGTTGACTATACAGCGTTAAATGGTTGATGTGGTCTGAGGACATTCACTGTATCATTTTTGTTGTGGTAGATAGCGACTCCTCCGGTTCGAACATTACTTCTTTTACACTGGATGATGCAGTTAAAATTCGGTAAACTGATTTCCTCGACTTCACGCAACCAAGTCTCATAAAAAACTACCACATTGCAACATTTTCCATAACTGGATTCAATACGTCAGTAGCATGAACACGAAAACTTTGACAATTAAAATAGTATATCGACAATCCTTCTCTTTGTTGTATAAATTGAATCATTTGTTGATCAAGAGCTTCCAAACAATTCATCGACAGTCTTAGAAATTCTGCTTGCAAGTGGTCGACAGCAGAGTGGGGAGACTTCGCAGCACCGCACAAAGCGGAGAAAGAGAATAGCTTGTATGCCGTAGACTTATATCATACATTTCGTGACGGTTTTTCGTAACGCTAGCTCGTGTGTCGCGGTCTTGAAATTAAACTTTGACGCGCGTAAAGAAGTTTCACTTCAAAACAATTAGAATAAATCAAACACATTTCTGCGTATAAAATACATTTTTCTGAAGCTCAGTTTCATTTACTAAGAAATACTTTTATGACCTGAAAATTTCATTCAATTTATTATAAAATCATCACAACTTTAATTTATAGCAACATGAAGCATTCAAAAATAAAGCTCAGATGTACAGGGCTGCCCATATTCGACGGTCCCGACGGATTTCGATGACTCTTTGGGCCCATTCCAATCGACGAGGCTTGTCCTCAGGCAACAATCTTTGCGTCAATTGAATCTTATACGGGAATAAATGCAAATCAATGCGGATAATTCGTTGTAAAGTGGTCCGAGCAATGCCCAACTGCTGAGAACGGCGATTTTGGGATGTCCTTGGCGACGTCTCAACACTGGCCCGTACAAGAGCAATATTCTCATCCGATCGCCTTGGTCGGTTTTGATTTGGCCTCTTTGGATTAGAAAGAGCATCACCAGTCGAAAACCTTTCGTACAAACGTTTAATGGTGTTCTTAGAAGGCGCACTTTTCACATTATTTAATTTTTTATACGCACGTTGAGTTTTCACAATTGACTTCTTTTGTTGACTGTAAATTTCACCAATTTAGGAGCGCTTGCATGTTCCTTGATAAAAATCTGCTTGGACTGACGCTTCCAACGCGGTATGTCATTAAGCGATCTGACGTCTCTGTTAAAAGATATAGGGTTGCCAGATGGGTCCGTCGAATATTGGCAACACTGTATGTAAGTAAAAGTGAACGAAATCAAATCAGCAAGAAATGAAAGTTCTTTTGTCTGTGGTGGGTGTGTGCATATTAAATATTTGAATTTGTAATTTTCAATAATTTTGTAAAGAAATTAATGTAGTGAAAAATGGAAAAATGTCAAAATAAAGATTTCCATCAGTCAAAATCATTTTTTATTTAGTACAAAAATTATCCAACACAACGGATGATTAATTTTAAGCCACATATTTAAAAATGTTACTCGATATGCTGTAAAGGCCGTTCAACTGAAACATTGTTAAATCTTCTTCAATGACATGTATATGTCTCATACTCGTGCCAAGACAGTCGACTACAATTTTTCAATTTTTTTTTTAAATCATGCTCTGTTTAACGACTATAAAAAAATCCGAAAAATTAACAGTTTTCCAAAATTAATACATTTTAATTATATTTCTACCTTCCTCGAAAGGAATCGTACTCATTTCAGTAAATTCTCATCTTCTCATCTTAAAAGAAATCAAAAGAAAAGCCGCGAAAAAAAAACTGCAAAAAAAAAGAAACTCACAACTTGACATACCCTGTACTTATCGCCTTACGTAATTTACATAACTACTTTAGATAGATGTACAAAATGTTAAATATCATGCTTGAATAAACAGGCTTCTTCTTCGCTCCTCTACCCATTTCTAAACATACGTGTTACTGCCAGACTGGCCAGCAATTATCGCAATAATTATGCGGCGTTTTGTAAAATTATACGAATCAGTAGTGCCGGAAAATGTTCAACATGCACGTACAAACATTTCACTTGATTTGCAGTCAATGCAGCTGAAAATATGTACATTTTTTTCTTTTTGCACTTTTATATTTTGATGTGAGTTGAAAAGGATACATAAATACATTTGAAGTTCAGTTTTATATGGACTGAACTGTTTTGTGGGCGTGAGAATTGCGCTCATTGTCCCAATAGCTTCTCTTATTTGTCTAGTTACATCCAGAATTTCCATTTCTCACCTCATTGAGCAGTGCCTGCGAAAAATTCGACAGCAGAAAATATACTACATGAACTCCATACGGGAAGTGCACGCTTCGAATTCATATTATATTTCACTTCAATTCTACAATATTTTATATGGTCATATGCAACTTACTGGTCCTGAGCCTTTCTGAGGACTCACAAAAAGCCACATTAATGAGCCAAACTATTCCTAAGTCCCAACAAAGGAATATTGGACAAGCTACTCTCACTAAGCAGAGTAGATCTGCATCTTTTAACAGGATATCTTACAGGTCACTGCAGCCTGAGGTATCATCTAAATAATATTGGTCCATCTGAGACCAATGTCTGCCACTGTTGCGAAATGGACATAGAAAGCTCAGAACATGTGCTTTGTGAATGGCCTGCGTTGGGCAGACATGTATCGTAGTATCTCCATGCAATCTTTGAAACAACAAACCTAAATTTGTGCTAAAATTTTTAAAAAGCCTAAAACTCGAGGGTTACAAAAATAGGCCTTTCACAATAGATCAGCTCTGGTCGCCTTCTAATAATAATAATAATGGTCATATTTCTTACTAGAGGTATATTGGATCTTATCTAGTATTAGATTTGAGCTAGACGTTCAAATGCTCCCAGTTCACTCAAAGCTCATTGAAAGCAGATAAACTGGATCGCTTGCGCAAGAGGAAATTCACCAAGAACTACAAATTGATTTCATCAGACTTATTTTTGTGGAGATTTAAAAGAGTGAAGTTTATGCTAACCAGCTGAAGACTATAGCGGAGTGCAAAGAAGATATTTAAGCTAAAGAATATCGTCAGAAAAACTTAAGTTTAAAAGGCCAAAACAAAAACAACACACAATTTTCTTGCCAGTATTAACAGTCACTTAGTTAATGTTTGGGGAATTTGGAGGAACTGTCGGTCATACTTCTATTTTGATCCCAAACTTCAACGAAAGTAGGTAGCCAGGTAATTAGAAATGGTAGACGGTCTTTAAACCAACTTATTTAGACCGTTACCGATCCATTGTGATACCACACATTTCGTTTTAAGTAGGTTTAAACTCGGTTGAGAATGGTATACCCTATGACCACAAAGTACCGGGAAACAGAGTTAAATTTCAGGCAAATTTATTTTATCACCTTCATAATATGACCCGTCTGAAGCAATACACATGTGCCAACGTTTAACCCAGTCCTCCATGCACCCCTGGTAGGCCGACGAAGGGATGGCCTTCAGCTCCTTCGTCGCATTCTCTTTGATCTTCTCTATCGACTGAAATTTCCTTCCACGAAATGGTAACTTCAACTTGGGAAACAAAAAGAAGTCGCACGGGGTCATATCAGGTGAATACAGTGCTTGCACGATGGTATTTACTTGGTGTTTGGTCAAATAATCCAGCACAATTTGGGCTCGGTGCGATGACGCGTTATCGTCATGCAAAATCCAAGAATTGTTTGCCCACATTTCCGCCCGTCCAGGCGAACACTAATGATCCGATGGCACTAAAAAGTGGCATATGGGTATCTTACAGTCCTACAAACATAAGAAAAAAATATGGACCGGTTCCCACATACGCGGTTCGTTTAAATTAAACATTCCCGGTACTTTTTGATCATAGGGTCCCTACAATCTCCATATCAAAAGGGACGCAAATGGTAGTGTCCTCTCGCTAATTTGTCTGCCTTACAATTCCCTGGTATGTCACTATGTCCTGTCCACCCATATGAAAAGGATGTGAAAATATTCCGCCATCTCGTTAAGAGATGCCCGCCATTTGCGAGCAATGATGGAATTAGTGACAAGATTTCTGTAAAGGTAGTCACGTTTTTGCCGAACCAGACAGCTACCTCATTAATGGCTGGGATTTCAGCCTGCAATACACTATAGTGATTAGAAAGGCGAACTTACTTACTTACTTACTTTGAAAAAAAATTAAATTTGTTCGAAAATTAAAAAGCTCACTCTCAAAATGTTGTTTCTGAATAGTTTGGTGTGTCTGCGCTATTACCACGATTTCCCGCTTCCTCTTGCTGGCGCCACTGATGCAATGTGTAACTGTGTGCTTTTCTTTGTTTTTAGCAAATAATGCGCTGCAAATGCGCTGACTATTGTGCGGGAGTAAGGATGTGAAAGATGGAAAGGATAAGCTTTTGGGTTTGAGGAATGAGATTTTTCTTGTTTTTGTTTCAGAAAAGGGAAAGTAGGTAAATTTGGAAAAGTGCGAGAACCGTGCTTTATGTGGGATTCGAATCCACAACCTCTGGGATCGCAAGCTACTGCACTTACGCTAGACTACCGAGGCCTCTCCTATATATATATATATCCCTAAAATCCTCGCAAAAGAAATAATATTGAAATCCATATTATAAAAGTATTTACAAAACAAAAACAATTCGTTTTTACAACAAAAAATTAAAATTGGTGCACAGTAAAAATTCAATTCATAAGTAAATAAAACATATAAAAATTGAAATTAAAATTAGGAAAAAAAAATCAATTTTATAACTATTCATCGCTACTTGGTAACAAGCGTGCACCTTTGTTGTGAACTGGGCCAAAAATATTACCATCTACTGATATGTCATTCTGTGGGGTTTTATTCAAATCAGTAACTGTTTCTGTTGGTTTGGTTCTAATAAAGTCTGCTATTGGCGACTGTTTTTTGCTTTCTCGGTTATTTATACAAGGTGACGCAAAAGGGATCACCCTAACGGAAAATTTATAATTTTTGCAAATGGCAATCATATTTGACACTTATGAACTAGGCAGCTAGCAAAAAAACGGGCAAGCAAAGTAATGGTTGCCATGTCTATTTTTTTTTTTATTTAGTAAAAAAGTTTTTCCAAAACTAAATTGGATGTTGCACGGTTTTTCGACTTCTTAGCAGCGGAAGCCTTGATTTTGTATCTTCGCTTCTGTGCTTCCAATTCTTGTCGGGTGCTTGCCAATTCAGAAGTTTCAGACGTTTTCTGTCTTTTCATGGGCAGCCGGGGCGATATCATCATCAGAAACGGAACTTACAGAAACATCTTCTATATAAAAGTGCTATTTGTGTGGTGCCACCAGTAAAGAATTTAATTAAATTGAAATAATCCAAGGTAATGTAAAAATAGAGAATTCGCAATTTGGGCTATCAACATTACATGGCTGGAATAGGTTTTTTGAATGCCTTCTTCACTTGTCACACAAGATAGCCTTAAATAAATTGCAAAATATATCAGAAAATGTTAAAGAAATCAGGAATGAAAATAAAACGCAAATAAGAAAGGAGTTTAGAGAAAGAGCTGGACTAGTTATCGATCAACCAAAACCAGGATATGGAAATGGTAATTATAGAAATATAGCCAGACATTTCTTTCAAAATGCAGAACTATCTGCAAATATTACAAAAATTTACTTAAATCTGATTAAAAAAATGCATATATTATTAATGGTGGCTTCTTCGTGTTATGAAGTCGATAAAGATAAGTTTCATGCTTTTCCACACAACACTGTAACTAGCAGTAATCCATGGACTCAATGCAATGACTCCAATTTTGCATAAGTTTTTGATTCATGGGACTGAAACTATGTCGCATGCTTTGCTTCCAATTGGTCAGTTATCAGAGGAAGCAGTGAACCTTTTGAATTTCCAGTTCCGCAAAATGATGATGATGGTAGTGATAAAAATAGCAGACAGTGATGATATTAATTTTTAATTACTGAAAAGTTTTCAAAAAAATAGACACAATAGACAAATAAACTGCAACTGATATTTGAAGAGCGCAAACAAACATCGATCACCAATTGAAAACTGAGATGTTAATGAGATGAACGAGGCGAAAGCATATGGTGACTTATTGTGAAAAGTTTTTTAGAGGTGTACTACCTTACAGACTGTTATTCTGCTCTGAACGAATTTGACAGATATGACGACGTCATTCGTTTCGTGTTTCACTAAGCTAAAGCTAAATTTTGTGAAAAACGAATGACGAAGAATCCAAAGTTGCACTCAATTTTTTTTTCACCATGCCTATCAAGCAAACCTGGTATCTATCATCCTTGGGGGTAACCCGCAATTTCCCATGCCCCGTAATTCTCCAACTTTCCCTACTTTTGAAAACTGATTCAGGTAAATGGTGTGAGGGTAGTTTTTCTAAATCACTTAAGCATTTCCAAAGATATTCAATAATTCTATTGTAGAGACTCAGATAACGCACCCTGTACAAATAATTAGTGGAAATTTTTTTATTAAGCCAATACTACTTGAAACTTTCCATTTTAAAATAAGCATTGGTATTTTAAGCTATCCGGTTATGTGTTTGTCAGTTGTAGATACTAAATTCACTATTTCATACTAAAACATTTACTAAAAATGTTTACCACTTCGGCAATAATTCATCTTAAAAATTTATAGGCCAGTAAAAGTACGCGCTCGACTTTCCTTTATCTTTTCTTTTTTTTTCTTTTTTTCATTTTTTATTTCCCTATTTTACATTTGCTTTTATTTGCACCGATTTTGGCACATATTCGCACGCGCATAAATTTTCCCCATGCAAGCAAAGGTCAAATTACATTTTTTACCGCTTTATTTTTTGCGGGTTTGACCTCACGCTGCTGCCCTTTCCCTTGCAAAGAAGCTTTAAAAGTATTTATGTATGAATTTTCATGTTTTCTGTATATGTGTGCATATGTGTGTGCCTGCCTCTGTTGTTGTTGTCGCATTTCTCCTCAGCGCATACTGGGCTTATGGCTGCATAAACAAGCGCTTTTTGCAGATGTTGCCTACTGCTGCGTCCGTGCCCAGCAATGTGACTTCTCTACGTGCTACCATGACTCGCTTCACGCTGCGAGCGCTAAATATCCGCTGAAGAAACAACAAAAAAAGTAAAAAAATAAACGAATATAAAATCGCGGCGAAAAGCGAAAGGAATGCTTGCAGCGGATTGCGTTGGCAGTGTTGCCAAATTTTGCAACAACAACTAACATTGCTTTGCGATTGCAGCAGTGCGTGCGCCAACAAACACATACGTAGGGTAAGTGCATGAGTTGTTGCTAACAGCAAGCAATGCGCCGCGGTTGGCGCGTCTCTTGGCGACAGCAACTGGCAGCAACAGCAACAGCAACAACAACAACAACAAGCTGCATGTTAAGTGCTAAATACCATAAGCCATATATCCGCGCGCGTGTCTACACACACTCACACTTACACCCTTCTATGTGCTCAAACTCGTATACTCTCCGCCCACCCTTTCCCCTCAAATATGCTGGCGCTCTCAGTTACATATGTGTTTGTCCATGCGTGTTCGTTCGTATGTCTGTTGGGGGTTTTGAGTGCAACATGGCGGCATTTTGTCGCCAGCCAACACGCCGAACGTGCAGCGGCTGTCACAACCAAAAAGGCATTGCCACGCCATTGCCAAAAAAACCAAGTGACAAAGTCCATTTAACAAAAAAAGCCAAAAATCCTAAATGTATGCACATTCATTTCGAAAAAAACATTAAGCATTTTTTTCTAAAACTGCAAAAATTTTAACGTCTCACTTGTTGTTTGTTTTTGTGCTTTGTAACTGTTGGCGTTGCCACCAATTTTCTACTTGTTGCAGTTGTTGTTTATTGAATAAATTTTGTCTTTGCATTTGACAAATTGTGCGATTCACTTCTGCGTGTTGTTAGTGTGTACGGAGATGGATAGCAGTGAAGACAACTCGGTCGATTATTTACACAATTTCACGTTTTACTTCGAGAAAATAGAGTTATATTTCCCTGAAATTCATTTATTCGCTTAATTTGCCGAATATCGAGGTATTTTGAGCTGTACTCTTATTCTTGGTTTGGTAGGCGCGCTAAATTGTGGGCAGCCCATCGGCATAGCTTGAGGATTTGATTATAACAAAAAGGCTGTCCTTAGAGCAGACAAGACGTGTTCCACAAATTGGTGGAGGAGGTTAACAAAAATCTGTCGATCTGTCTGCGCAAAACTATTTTTTGTTAAAATACTCCAAACACAACACGCTGTTAAGATATAAACAGGGTGATTCAATAAGATTACAGATAAACATTACAATAAAATTTTTCGCACTTATTATTGTTTTCATAATTTTTTTGCATTCGACATTTATGTACCGGGTGATTCAATAAGATCGCCAATTCTCATTTATAAATATAACACACAAAAAATCTACTACTTTCATTTGTTCATCTCTTTATTTTACTTTGACTTGTCTTTAGCCTAAGGCGCTGATTCAATTAGGGAGTAGATTTTCTATGGTTGCAGACAAAAAATACAAAAAAATTTTGCAATGTTATTTTACTTTGACTTGTCTTTTAGCCTATGGCACTTATGCAAGGGGTGATTCAATAAGGCCGCAGACAAAAAATACAAAAAAAATTTACGAAGTAGCTAAGTTTTCTCAACAAAATTTCTCGAAACTATAATTTTTTTCATAATTTCTTTTAGCGTTTGATATTATATTTATGTACTGGGCGATTCAGTAAGATCGCCGATTTTCTATTATAAATAAAACACAACAAAATTTTCGAATAATAATATTTTTCATCATATGTTTTAGCATATGATATTTATGTACAGGGTGTTTCAATAAGTTGGCAGATTTTCTTTTATAAATAAAACACAAAAGAACTTTAGAAAATGATTTTTTAATGTCATCATGTTTCTTAGCCTATGAAATTCATGTACAGGGTGATTCAGTAAGATCGCCGATTTTCTTTTATAGATAACACAGAAAAAAATTGTAGTAAATATTTTTTTTTATTTCTTCATGTGTTTTAGCCTATTTCATTAAGCATAGGGTGATTCAATAAGATCGCCAATTTTCTATTATAAATAAAACACAACAAAATTTTCGAATTATAACATTTTTCATCATATTTTTTAGCATATGACATATGTGTACAGAGTGTTTCAATAAGTTTGCAGATTTTCTTTTATAAATAAAACACAAAAGAACTTTAGAAAATGATTTTTTAATGTCGTCACGTTTCTTAGCCTATGAAATTCATGTACTGGGTGATTCAGTAAGATCGACGATTTTCTTTTATAAATAAAACCCAACAAATTTTGTTTCATCATATTTTTTAGCATATGACATTTATGTTCAGGGTGTTTCAATAAATTCCCAGATTTTCTTATTTAAATAAAACACAAAAAAACTTTAGAAAATCATTTTTTAATGTCATCGTGTTTCTTAGCCTATGTGATTCAATAAGATCGCCGATTTTCTTTTATAAATAAAGCACAAAAAAAGTTTACCAAATAATTTTTTCTTTTATTTCTTTATGTGTTTTAGCCTATTTCATTATAGCATTGGGTGATTCAATATGGTCGCCTTTTTCTATTATAAATATAACTCAGACAAACTTAAGGAAATAATTTTTTTGAATGTCATCATGTTTCTTAGTCTATGAAAATCCTGTACAGGGTGATTCAATAATACCGCCGATTTTCATTTATAAATAATACACAACAAAAATGCTCAAACTATTTTTTTAATTCATCATATTATTTGGCTATGGCATTTAGGTAGATATGCAAGACAATACCCGTTAAATGCCCTCCACGACTCGTCTGGCAACACAGGATGCGCTTATCAAAATTTTTCATGACATTGTTCGGGCTATATTTCATTACATTTAATAGGATTTCGTTCTTCAGCATTGAAATCGTCTCAGACTATCGCAAGCTATCGGCAGCCATTTCAACTCTTTTTATGAGGTAATGCGCCCTGTTGACTTCGTATGTCGTCCTTTTGAAGTACCTCTAATTCGAGAACCTGATCAGTGTAAACACAAATCGAAGGCTGGTGGAATAAATCGGGATTGTTTAAGTGCATCAAAATGAGTATTTGGGGTTCAAGAACAAACTCTTCCCAAGAGTAGCTCTTCTCACCTAATCTCACCTAGAAAAATCAAATGGCTCCAACAAAACACACCAGATACGATCGAGGCAGTTGATTTCTCTTAATGCATCGAGCCCGAAGATGGCCAAGGAGTGTCTGCTTGATGATATCACTAAAAAATTGGCGTGGAATTCCACTAAATTTTCAATATTTTTGAACACTTTTCAAGCGTAAAGCAATCAATTTCAAATGATACTAACTTTCAACCGCGCTTTCGAGCGCAAAATAGATGTCAGTTTGTGGAAAAATAGCATATGGTTTAAAAATAAAGCCGATCAATGAGCTATCCTGTATATGTAAGCTAGGCGCTACTATCAGATACCTGAACATTCGAATCTTAAAACTAAAGTGATTTAGTTGAGTTCAAAGGGTCATCTCCGTTTCAGCTGTCCAGGCAGCGGTAGTCTTAGTCAGATGTGGAAATTATGAAATTAGTTCAGTTCCGACATAAAAGGCTTCTGTGATTGCAGCCTGCAAAGTCACTGATTTAAAAATCCGAAACTCTGCTAAGGTCATTGCCGCCAATTGCAGGTATTCATTGGGTGACTTTTTCCTTTAAAACCTTGCAGATTCGTAAATCCCGAGTGTGAATGTTTGTTTGCAATTATGTGTTCGCATTGATGTCACTTGCTCCACATTCACAATGGCGCCACAATTCAGACAAATGAGCCAATGGCCGCCCCAAAACATTTGTGTGTATGTGTGTGTGTGCTTGCTAACTAATTTTATTCACTTATGTTGGTACGAAATGAAATCATTTGCAGAGTCTGAGGTGCGCAGCGGACATTGCTTAATGTTTTTTAACATTTTCAAAACACTTTTCGACGAGTTTGCTATGCTCTGGCTGTAGTATTGCATCTCAACGAAGAATGCATGAATGAATTTTTTCAGTTGCAAAATCTTTTCTTTTTTTTTTTTTTGTTGATTTTCCTTAATTTCTTTTTATCAATGCTGTGCTGTGCTGTGCATGCGATTTGCTAGTGATTCCAACTACAGCTGCGCGCATTCTCAAATGAGATTCCGGGCATTTTTTCAATGAAATGATTTAGTTTGTTAGAAAAAAAATTGCCAAAAGCATTGACGGTGACAGTGACGGCAACAGCAATACAATTCTGTTTAATCTGTTAATCTGTGTGTCTGTTTTTTTTTTGTTTTTGTTAATTTCAGAACTAAATTTCTAATTGAACTTTGTACTTTAGGTAAGTGCAACATAATCGTGCTATTGCTGCAACATGCGGCGGACGAATGGCCTGTGGCTGTGATGGATTGCAAGCTAAGTTGCTCGAACTAAAGGCAGCGTATTATTTTAGAGATTTAGCAAATGTGTGATTGGCGAAAATTTGGCGATGATGAAAGGCGATTAGAATTCACAAAAACTTTTCGCTTTGCACCACTTTGCACCGCACCACTGCTTCACTTCGCGTACGTGGATTTCATGCATGCAAATTGCCTTTTTGGCAAAAATAACAAAGACGGATTGCCTGCTGGTGGCTGGTGGTGCGGAATTGAATAACAATTTTTAAGCATTGCAGTCATCGTTAAATTTATATTTGCACTGAAAAAATAGCAGCTTTTTTAACAAATATTCGTGAAAGTAGTGGCGCTCAACGGGGCGTATGAGGAACATTGCTAGAGGGGACAGCAAAAATGGCAGTGCTACTTTTGTGTCATGTATTCGTTTCTACCCAATCGAAAGGCAAACTTATATAAAGCTAACTCATATCTGATTTCGTAAGCTTTTTTGGGGGCTCATACCAGATTTATGGCTCAGGGAAATTATCATTAGTTGAAGGAGATTCCACGAAAAACGCGATTCATGTATTCATTATTTAATTTCGAATAAAAAGCAGTTTGCTAATTTATTTTTCTAGGACGCTAAGCAAACTCAATAGTATAAAAACTTACAGTCTAGATCTTCAATCAAATATCGAGAATTGTTCATTTAAAAAGCGCGCGTTTACACATATGTCTAGATTTTTTTTGCTGGAATGTTGTTTCTCTGTTTCTTTGAAAAAGTAACAAAACGTATGTTTTTGAGTTTCCCAATAACATCTGGAGACCTCATTCAGATAGCTTGCACGCGAATAGGCATCAATGAACTCTCGAAACAAATTTTTTCTCTTGTGCAAAAGTTTAATTAGATTGTTTTACAGTATTTCAAGCTTAGCCAGCATGTGACTGCTCGAAATCACCCATTCATCAATCCGAGAAACCGCAGTATACTTTGCATATATACATACAATAACTCTTCCCAAGAGTCGCCAGAGTCACTTCTTCTTCTTCTTGATTGGCTTGGTAAACGCTTATGCTAACCAGTGTCAGTTGGGCACAACAAGTGAAGCCAAGTCCTTCTCCTTCCTCTATTACCACGAGCTGGTACCGAATCGAATACTTTCAGAGCCGGAGCATTTGTATCCATTCGTTACGCTATGTCTACGTCGTAGTAAAGCTCATACAGCTCATTGTTCCATCGCCTACGATACTGGCTGTCGCCAACGTGCAAAGGCCCAAAAATCTTACGCAGAATCTTTCTCTCGAACACTTAAAGCGACGCCTCATCGGATGTTGTCATCGTCCAAGCTTCTGCGCCATACAATAGGACGGACATGATGAGAGCCTTCTACAATGTTAGTTTTGTTCGTCGAGAGAGGACTTAACTACTCAACTGCCTACTTAGTCCAAAGTAGCACCTGCTGCCAGAGCTACTGCTCATTAAATTTGGAAATGGGCGCGATCCGCCCTGCACTGATATGCGCTAACAAGTCGCCTAAGCTCTAATAAAAAAATTTCCTCTCCGTTTCCGGTTATCGATTCCCTACCCTAAGCTTTTTAGATTTAAATCGGGTTCTTCCAGATGTCACTGAGAGCCAAATTATCTTTCAGTTGACCAGGTGACGTATAATGATTTTGAATTGTATGATGCTTCAGATTCTTATTGCTATGAACTTTTAAAACTCACAACGAAACAATACTTGCAGTATGGCAGCAAAGCTCAAGAGATGGCACAAAACTCGTAAGGTTCAGCGTACTATACAGGGCTAGCTTACTGGGGCGCCAGCCTTGGTCGGAAAAAAACCGAATCATTCCGGTACGTAGAACTAGCTGCCATAGGTCATGAACCTCTCCCTCTGGCACAAGCTATCGAAACAGTTTCTTGGGCCTACGCTTAGATGAGTTAGACGATTAGGATCGGTGACTATAACGCACTGGCAGGGCGTAGTGAAATGCGGCAAAAACAACACGAAACTCGTCGTCACTCGGCATAATGATCGATCTCAGATCTGCCTTTTTTAGAACTTTGTGGAAATTTGCATTAAATACCTTTTTTATGTAGGCGAAAGTTACTTCAAGGCCTTTATAGTATCAGAAGATTGCTAGAGCCGCTAAACAGGATGTTCAGTTATCTCACCTTTAATTTTTTTACTATACCTTTTTTTATCAAAGCCTCAACCTATAACACAGAAGTCGATTTACTCGCTGCTATGGAGAATTGTGGTTGTTGTTGTAGTAGTTCACTATGTGTTGGCATCGAGCGTCATCGTCTAACACATCTAACGGTAGGCCCAAGAATTGTGCACTTTCGACAGGTTGGGTTCAGAGAGTAAGGGTTGCTAGGTGAGTGGGTTTAAGAGAGCATGTGAATAGGTGGCTAGCAACATGCGGTATGCGGTGTACCTTCCCAAGCCTGTTATGGAGAGTATAGCGCTTTGACTATCTCTCATGAAATGGGCAGCCATTTTCTGCTATAACCAAATGTTTCCTATGGGGTTAGTTGTAGAAAAAATTTGTGTGTGAGTTATGAAATTCCCAACACCGCTTGCATCAGCTGATTTAATTCCTTCCGCCCTCCTTGCGCACTGATAAGAAATTGAGCTATTCGTTTTTTGTGCCAGACACTGCCGTGTAAAAAGCTGTTCCTATTATGCATGCATTGTTCTTGTTGTTTTTTCCACGCGCGCGCACAAAGTGCAAACACTTCGATAATTACATTACAATAAATTGTTGCTCAACATCTGTTGAAAGTGCAACCAACCAACCAACCAACCGATGCCGCTACGGCATTTAATAATTTGCATATATGTGTGTGTGTTTGTGTGTGTATAAGCGCCCATAAGTGTTTTTCCGCTCATCTACTTTAGCTAGAATAAATTCCATTTGCTGTGGGGTAGCAGCTGGTTTCAACCTTCAAGCTGACAACTGTGCTTTGCGTAAATTTTCTATGAATACGTAAATTTTTTTATTTTTTATTTAATTGTTTTTTGTTCTTAATTCATTACGTCTGTTTCAATTTCAAATACTCAGGTATAAATGAGCGCACATACCATACACACACACACACTCGCATTGGTATGTAAATTTTTATAAATGCGCGTTTTAATTGTTCAAGTGTTCGCTTCCTGCCACCTTCATTTGCTATTCACATGGATATTTTTTTCCAATTGCGTTCTATACCTATTTTCCGATGCATTAAAATCGTTGTACACGTCATGTCACTATTTTGTTGAGTTCGCTCGCTTGGACTCCGCCCGATTTGTTTACGTTTCAAGCTGGGCTAAGGTTGCGTCCAAGACCTTGCACTAATTTCTTTGTTTGCTTCTAAGCTAAAATTAGTCGGCTTTGTGTTGGGGTTGATGGGTGGCAGCATAAATTAGGCTCACTCGTAGCTCGTATTTAGGAGTTAGAGTGGACAAAGTAATGGATAGTACTTGGATCAATGAGTGCGGTGTTGATGGCTTTGAGTTGAGTATAGGTCAAGTGTTATATGAAGCCAACCCACCTGGAATTAGTCGAGAGCAAAATTAGATTGCTTTAAATTGAGCCCAATAAATTCAGTTTAGATTAAAGGTAAAGACGCAGCAGATGTTGCTACCATCGAAATAAGGGAATTGAACGAAGTTCTCCGACAGTCGCTTTTACATTACTGGAATGGCACGGATTTATATCCAGCAAAGCACTGGCGCTTTAGCAGCGTTACCCAAACATTTTTGCGGAATATTTTATAGTATTACAACAACAACATTTGAATAGGAATTGAAATAATGAGGACAACAACTAATTATTATTTTCATTTTTTTTGTGCGGTTTATTTTTTTTTTTTTGGGTATTTAAACTAAATTTAGAGTATTCTAGAGCAAATTACATAACACTGTCAACAGGAAAAAATTATAAAAAAATCATCGCAAATTTTGAGCCACTAAAAACTGGCATTATATTATACCAAAATTCAAAAGGCTATAAATCTGCAATTTTTCTGAAAATTCTAACTAAAAAGTATGCAATTTTGTTGGAAATTTGTCCAATGTTTTTAAATTTTATACAAAGTGGACTATAAATCTGCAATTTTTTTGAAAATTCTGACTAAAAAGTATGAAATTTGTCGAATGTATATGGCGTATGTCTTCATACCAAATTTCAGTACTCTATCACAAATACTTCCAGAAATGTGCTGTATAGTCTTTAAGTTAGTATGGAAAGTGCCACGCCCCAAAAACTTTTATAAAATTACTTTTATCTAAGATAATGATAGGAGCTTATGCAAAATCCATAACCAAATTTAAACAAAAACTGCACAACCGCTCTCTAGAAGAAAAAGGCTTTCAAAACATATACACAATACACAGCCTCTCATAAAAACCATCTACGGTTCGGAGTCGACAGAAACAGTCTACTACTCTGCCGCCCCTACTTGTAGGACACATCAATATACAGCCTATGCCTATATAGTGAATGATGGTATGCACCAACTATATAACGCTAAAATAGGCGTGATGTACATTGTTGTTTGCTGCTGGTATGCATACCGATGTAGTGTGCTTTTTTTGTTAGTACATTTTTGTTTTTCACTTAGATTGAGGATCGAATGCGTTAACTTCCGTTAATAAATACTTAAAAGTGGAGAGTCATGCTCTAAAGCTCCCCACCGGTACTCTTCAATATGAGTTTGTTGTTTGCTTCTGGTCTGCATATCAACATTTAACAAAACCGCATACTGCCTTGTGCTTTTGTTAGTGCCTTTTCTCACTTAGATTGAGGATCAAATGAATGCTTAAAATTAGCGAGTCATGCTCTATAGCTCCCCACCGGTAAAGAAAAAGAAGAAATTTCACAAACAACACACGAATAAATTGCAAAAATGCGCTTTGTCACCCACACAACGATTTTTTTAAATTCGCTGAGAGCGAAGTAGCGGTACCTCTTTCCGCGCCACCTTTTTATTCTCTCTCTTTTCGTGAGTACAACTATTTATTATTGTATTTTTAATCTTTATTTTTTATAAGTTCATTCACAATAAATATTGTATTATAACACACGAGCAATTAACAACTATTTATATTGTGTGTTCTTTTTAGCGACTAAAAGACAAGCATGTAAAATTTCTTTCCCACATTATTGGAAGAGATCTCTTTTGCTCAGCCAACGCATGGATGTCTCTTTCTAAGATATTAGAGGCAATGTTGTTGAAAGAGTTGTAACTCTAAAACTCTCACCCTGGTTATTTCTTCTACAAGGTGGCGCAAAATTAGTCGGAAGACTTACAATTTTCGCGAATGGCATTGTAGGTAAATCATATTGACACTTGTGAACTAGACAGCTACAGTATACAAACAGACAAGCAAAGGAGTGCTTAGGGGACAGAATAAAGATCCCATCACTTTAAAAATTGTTTTTTTATTTATTTAATAAAGTAGTTATTCACAATCACAATTGGATGACTGATTGTGCTCCCCCTTGTACTGTGCTAGTGATCATTCTGTGATATGAAGTGAGCGAAATTTAAACATCGCACTCTGTATTGGTGCTTTTGTTTCTACGAAAAAAGATTGCGCTTCCACGATGTACAAATTGTTCAATGTTGCACTCAAGCCTGTAAAAATCTATGCTTTTTGCCTACATAGAAAAGAGTACGAAACACTGCAGAAAAGAGTACGAAACACACGCAATTCTTAATATTAACCTTTTAAGTAGTCAGCTGGTTTTCAGGGCAACCAACGCCTCTCAAGGAAAAAAATTGCGTTCGTTGAATGTGGTTGTCTTCGAGCACAGAGGTTTTTCACGCCGGAATACATTTACTTTAGAATCCCACACGAAAAAAGTATAATGCAATCAAAAGCGAACATTTTTTTATGAGAAACGAAATCGCCATTAACCTTTAATTAACCAATGCCTTCAAATTACTCTTATATGGGTCCCGGTCATAGGAAAATGGAGGGTAATGAGATAGCAGGTGAGCTAGCAAACAAAGGTTATGCACTACACATAAGAGCGGCGGTGGGAGTTGTTACCCCATTCAAGACAATAAAAACATTCATTGCTTCACAGTACTATGCTTTAGCGAAAAGAAGGGGAAATCAAGTAACTACATGCACTACAACAAGAAAAGCATGGCCGTCGGACAACATCCAGAGAACGAATTACCTATTCGGATGCTCTCGCCCAAGCATCTCACGTTTGACTGCAGGTCACTGGAAGGTAGGGGATCATGCAGCCAGACTTAATCTTCCTTTCAATCCCAGACGCTGACAGGCGGAGGAGGTGAGAGAAAGTATTTTCCACTACTTATGCGAATGTTCAGGTCTAGTTAGAGCAAGATTTCACTCTTTCGGTAAGCCTTTCCTACAGCTAATTAATGAAATCGCAAGCATAGACATAAAAAGTCTGCTGTTATACTTGGATCTCACGCAACGAATCTGACTCAAGCAAAAAACAAAAGAAGGAGGGACAAGACATCACACGAGAACAGCGGAAGTACTAAGGCGCTAGTGGTTAATTAGGATTATTTCAGTGGAAATACCCAACCACTTAAACAACAAAAATAACAACAACCTATTAAAAGTGGGGGCCCTTTGTATTTACACCCGTTGCATATATGTATGTAAATATATATAAGAATATAGAGCTATAAGAGTAAGATTTGGTAAGTTTCAGTCTTTCAAAGTTTACCTTTGGCAGTAAGAATGCCTTAAATAACAAATCAATTAGTAATTGAATACTCAAGGTTGTTTGATGTCGCTCACAGAAATATTCCAAAACAGGTACTTACGCATGTCTGTATGTATGTATGTGTATATGTATGCATTTTCTATTTTCCAACATCCAACAAGCCGGCTTGAGAACATGTTGGCCAAACGAGTAACGAGCTTGTATGACGCCAAGCGGCTTTGCAGTCGTTGGCAGCGAACCGAATGACTTCAAACATGTTCAGCGCAACTGTTGGAACAAGAACAACAGCAACGAGTTGATTAATCGTAAAAAGTTACGAAGAGCAAACACGCGAAGTGCTGCTAGCCTATTTACGCATACAGCATTTTATGAATGAAAAACTCGCATGCAAGAAAAATATTTCGTTCGGGAAAACAGAGAGAAATAAATCACAAAACATGGAATCTAGCAGAGTTAGAAGTTAGTGAGTGGCGTGCAGCAATTTGTTGCATGCCAAATTACAAAGCGTGTGTACATATATATGCATGTGTGTGTGTGTATGCATGGGCAGTAGTAGCGCTTGTTGTGGCGCATGTACCTGGGATTAGTGCTGCTACGTGCAACACATAAAACGCAGAAAAACAACCGTGAAAAAATGGCGGCAACGGCGCCAAAGTTGTCACACACAAGCAGGCGATTGTGTATTGCATTTTCGCTTCTTCCTGTAACACCACGTGAATATGAGTGACAACAAAAATAGACGCGAACAACAACTGCACTTGCCAGCATTGATGGTTGCTTTTGCATTTGCTTTTGCCACATAGCACTGAACTTTGCACTCACCCAGCCCAACTCCACCACTATCCGCCTGCCTCCTCACTGGTTGGCGGGTTGGCTGGATGGCTTGCAAGCGGTTTTTTCTGCGTTTTGTTATCTTTCTCGTCGTCTATCGACGACGCCAACGGCAGCAGTGTTGCATGCTACAGCGCATCATTTCCTGTTGCCACAAAAGTCGCAATGAATACCAAAGAACACATGCGCGCACACATGCGAGTACACACAACCACACTTATAGATATAATCCTTCTCTATTTTATATTAACTGCTGCCATGTCTCAAGCACCTCGTGCGCCCTTCTTGCCCACACCAACAATGCCATCGCCACTGCGATTGCCTTTGCCTACTGTCGCTCCTCCGTCATCGCTTTGCTGAGTTGTGGAATTTTTACGCGTAGGCGCAAATCCGCGCCATAATTCATGACGCTAAATGACACAACGCCATCAACATCAACAGCAGAAGCAACAGCAACAGCAACCAACAACACTTTCGTCATATACTGCAACAGCAACAACAGCAGAAAATGCAAGAACTCACAGCTCCGAGTAATAGACACCATTTATGCCTTGGCGGCATTCACACGCTGCTGCATTCACAAATGCATATGTGTGTGTGTGAGCATGTGACATGCGGCATGTGGCATTTCTCGCGCTGGCATGCAACTTGTGCGCAAAACACTTCACTTCGTTGGTGAAGTATTAAAAATTTATGGCTGCCGCAAAAAAAGTGGTTCGATTTTTAATGCCAAATATTTTACAAAGAGATTTCGCATTTCATTTTTTTATGATTATTTCTTAAAAACGCATTTTTGTCTTTGCCATTGTCATTTAATGCAAAATGTTGTACCTTTCTGAGGATTTTCGACAAAATAGCATAAGTCGACTTAGCACTTTCTACCTGTTAAGCACCAAATGCATGGAGTGCGTGGCAAAATTTTATCGTATAATTTGGTATTGGCCTTAAAAATGAAAATTCAAATGAAAGCATAACATTTTTTAATGGAAGATTTAAATTTTTTTTTATTTAAACGCAAACCCTGCTAACATCTCATAAGTGGTTTTGAAAAAAAATCCTGAATATTTATGCACATTGGTACGCATATGTGCGTTAGGAATGCCAATATGAGCAATAATTGTTGATTCCTAAATTTTGGTGTTTTTTAACGAGCCCCGGACATTTCGAGATTCATTCCGGGACTTCCACAGTTTCATTAAATGCATTAAAGATTGAACGAGCTCAGATTTGTTTTAATAAAAACTAAAAGCGTTTAGACACGCATTGTCATTATACAAGGTGGCGCAAAATTGATCATCCTATCGGAAAATTATAATAATTTTTGCGATTCATATTTAACATTTGTGAACTGAATAGCTGCAGCACACAAATAGACAAGTAAGGCAGCGCGTAAAGTTCAAAATAAAGAGTTCCAAAACTCAAAATATTTTTTATTTAGTAAAAAAGTTATTCAAAAATAAAATTGGATGATTAATTTTGTGCCACCTAGTTTTAAATAAACTCCAACAAACTTTTTCTAATTTTATAATTTGAATTTATGTGATTTTTCTTTCAATAAAATTGCATTCCAAAACTTTCGTTCAATTGAGCTTGAAAAATAATTTACTACTTACCTCGGGATTCATATTAACTATTCCTGAAATGTCAAGATTAGCATTTCCAATAATAATACGCAAATGTTTTCTTTTCGTTTTTCTTTTTCCTCCTTTTTTCCAGTTTTTTTCTTTTTTTTCTTCTTTTTTCTTTTTTTTCTTTTTTTCTTTTTCTTTCTTTTTTTCTTGTCTTTTAATACATAAAATTCCTAAAACTTACACTTTGCTTGAAATTTTAGCTGTAGCTGCAACTTAGGGGCTTCCTTGAACTCCTACCAATTTTTGGTTTTGTTTTTGCAATCTTAGCGTCTAATTTCTCTGTCTGTTCCCGGCCATGCGTTTGGCCACCAACAGCGCCACTGTTGTGCAACTCTCCAAAAAATTGCGATGTCAGCAATTATTTGGCGCCAATAATTGTGACACAAGTCAAGCGAGCGATCGAATTACAACATCAAAGTGCTTGAAGTAGTTGTTGCAAGAATGTAACAGAGAAGTTGCCGCTCTTTTGGAATTCTTAATATGTAAACAATGAATGAAACCATACTCAGGCATTGAGTGAGAAAAAGTAAAAAAAATGCTTTGGATACAATTTTGTCCTGTGCTAATTTTTTGCATAAAAGTAGATACCTATATACATACATGCATACATATGCATATATAATATATGTTGTTGTTCTTTTTTTAATAAGTGCACGAACAATTTATTTTCAGCTTGTTTCAAATTTGTTTGTTTCTTTGTTTTTTGTGAGGCATTACAAAGCACTCCAACTGGAGATGCAATAAGAAGCTCTCTCTATCTTATGCGAGAATGCATATTTACATCAACAACTTATTCCAAGTGCAGCTGTATGCCTCCATTTTGTAGCCGTTGAATATTCATGCGCCTGATAATGCCCATGGCATTTGCCCCTCCTACAAAGTGTATTCCAAAGGTGACAAGATTATTTTAAAGTAAGAACAACAATAATTTTTCCTACGAAAGAGACATAGTAACAAGAGCTCGCATCTTTCTCCAGCCACTCTCACAGAGAGAGAATCTAACACATGGTGTTATGTTTGTAAGTCAGAGATCTACGCGATTGACAGAATGGCCCCTTTTGATATGAATTGGTAAGTACAAGGTAGCACAAAATTAATCACCCAATTGGAAGATGTATAATTTTTGCAAATGGCGTCATACGTGAATCATATTTGACACTTGAGATTTAGACAGCTGCAGTATACAAACAGTCAAGAAATGGAGGACGTAAAGGTTAAATAAAGATTTCCATTTCTTTTTCCATTAACCATTATTCAAATCATTATTTTTTTTATTTAGTATAAAATTTTCCAAAAACATTGGATAATTAATTTTGTGCCGCCTTGTATAATATATTAAAAAATAAAAATAATAAAAAAATAATTGTGGTTTTTATTGGCTCCAGAAAAAAGAATATCGTGATTCCGAAAACTTCCCAAGTTTAAAAAAAAGTCATTCAAAAACAAAATTGCATGATTAATTTTGCGCCACCCCACAGTGGTTCCGCCATAGGACATTGGATGAAAATAGTCATGTTAAAATTATGCAGCAATATTTAGCTAAATGTTAGTTCATTAGTCATAGTAACTTAGAGTACAAAAGAAATTTCAACTGCACAAACAATTCACTCATAATTGTGCCTCCAAAGTAAAAGAATTTGAAAAGTGATAGTTAGCGTGGTCTCCGCTCCGTACTTACGCAGTTCCGGGAAGTGTTATTTTCCTAAGTATTACTGTGTTTATGTCCTGTTGTACAATGGGAATTCAAGTTGAAGGTATGTACGACATGTTAAACATTTTGTTATCTTTTTTAATTATTATTTAATAGGTTTTCAGACCGTACGAAATAGGTACTTTAAAATTTGCCGTTTATTTTTTTTATAAGAAGTTTGTAAAGTTTTAACTAAGTTCGCACGAATCTGCACAAATGAAACATACATTAGAATATTCTTACGTATGTCCTCTTTAAGGAAAAATAATTTCCAGCTGCGATGACCTGCGATTGCGCTTGATATAGGGTCTAATCTGTACCTATGTGTACCTATGTTACCCAACAGGAATTGGCGTTACAGATTCATCTGCCGAAATTAATTTACAATGTTTGTTGGACCACACTTGCTCTCGAATTCTCGAATCTCAAAAGCCATTATTGGTAAATATATCTGAATCAAGTTGCACTGAAGATGAATTAGTAGGTAAATGGGGTTTCGATGGCAGCACTGGACAGAGCGAATACAAGCAAAGTTTTTCTGATCCGAGAACGGAAGATGGAAGTTTAATTGTTACATCTTATGTACCCTTGAAATTAATTTGTAAATCGATTACATCTGACCCAGATAAGATAATTTGGAAAAACCCTCGCCCATCCTCCACAAGGTTTTGTCGGCCTATACGTTTTCAATTTGCTAAACAAACTAAAGCTCTTTGTGTTCAAGAAGAAGTGCATTTTAAAAAAGCTATTAGTGACTTGAATCCGACTGTTGTTAAAATCGATAACCATAGTTATAAAGTAAGTCATTCTTTACAATTAACTATGGTTGATGGTAAAGTGTGCTGTGCTCTTAGTGACTCATCTACGAGTAAATGTTATATTTGTGGTGCGACACCTAAAGAAATGAATGACTTAGAAAAGTGTAGAAACAAACAAGTAAACTCCAGTAGATTTGAATTTGGTTTATCACCCCTGCATTCTTGGATTAGATTTTTTGAATACTTTATTCATGTTTCTTATAGAATCGAATTTAAAAGGTGGCAAGCACGTTCATCTGAGGAAAAAGCACTTTTAGCTAAGAGAAAGGAATTTGTTCAGAGGGAGTTTAGAGAACAATTAGGCTTGATAGTTGACAAACCGCGAAGTGGAGGAAGTGGCACCTCTAATGATGGAAATACAGCACGAAAATTTTTCCTTCATTCAACCATATCATCCGAAATCACAGGAATAGACAAACACGTTATAGACAGATGTAGTTATCTCCTACAATGTCTTTCATCTGGTTTTAAAATTAATTCGAATAAATTCAAAATATACGCACTAGACACTGCTAAAATTCTAGTTAGTAAATATTCATGGTATAATTTACCTGCATCAGTTCATAAAGTGCTCATTCATGGGTCGGAGGTGATCGATCATTGTTTATTATCAATTGGAGAATTATCAGAGGAGGCAGCTGAATCATGTAATAAATTAGTGAAACAATTCAGACGTGACAATACCAGAAAGCACTCAAGAACTGTAACTAACACGGATCTTTTGTACAGGCTTCTTCTTAATTCCGATCCATTTATATCTAGTCAACGAAAATTACCATGTAAAAAGAAATCTATGATGTCAAGAGAAGTGTTAGATTTATTGAGTTAAAAGTTTTGTATTTCTAAGTACATTAACTTTTTTGGAAGTGAATATTTTATTGTTTTCATAAATAAGAATAAGTTAACTGGCATCAAAGTATACTTTATGCTCATCCTTTCGGAATTTAATGATTTTTTCTATTATTGTTTATAATTTAAGATTTATGCAAAACTTTAAACGAAACAAAAAAATTGTATATAAAAAATGTGTGTACCTAATTTTCCTTTGACTTTTTATATTAATTATATATTACTTTATTATATATTATTATTATTATATCTTATATATATTCTTATTATATATATATTACTTTTTATATGCCTTAATGTTTTTTTAACAAATAAAAACATTTCTCAACTTAAAAACGTACTAAAAAGTCATTTATCACGCCAAAAGTTCTTATGACCGCTCTTCCTACGCGGCGGGACCCTGCACTAAAATTTAGTGGGCTATAAAATTCCGTGTCCAATTGTTTTTAAATTCTAATTAAAAATTTTGGAAAGTTTTTTCTTGTAATTCTGATTCAAAATTTTAGAATTTTTAACTATGTTTTTTTTTTTAATTCTGATACAAAATTTTGAAATTTTTGTAATCCGTTCCCAAATTTTTTAAAAATTCTAATTCAAAATTTTAAAATTTTTAATGAATTTTTTTTTTAATTCTGATTCAATATTTTGAAATTTCTAATGAAATTTTTTTTTAAATTCCCATTCAAAATTTTGAAATTTTTAATGAATTTTTTGTTTCAATTCTGATTCAAAATTTTGAAACTTTTAATGAAAATTTTTTTTAAATTCCGATTCAAAAATTGGAAATTTTTAATGAAAGTTCGTCGAATTTTTGTAAAACTTATACAAAGTTTGAAACTCTAATTAATTCGTTCTTTGTTATAGAATAAACTATATTTTTGTAAAAAAATTTTAATTAAAAGTAAATAAATAAACAGCTAAAGCTTGTCAAAATGTGTGAATGTTATATAATATATTTTCACGGGGTGCACGAAAATTTGTAAACGGCAGAGATACCGCATGAAGCAGTTTTTTTAGAAAACTCAAAACAGACTCAGGACAATGATGAACGTGATTTTCACTAGAAAGAAGAAAATAAATGAAGATCTTCTTTGAAGTTCGTTAAATTATCTACTCTGTAGCCTGTACTGCGTAGCCGTTTTTGAAAAAAAAATTTTTTACTTTTTTTTTGTTTTTTTTATTTGCAAAAAACACTGAGGAACGTCTTTAAAGTTGGCTAAATTATCTACACAGTGGCGTTACCATTTTTGAAACACAAACTAAGCGGCTCTTAATTTCTTTTGTATTCTTTTTTTACTAAAAAAGTTGGTTGTACCAAAATTTTTCCAAAAATTTGTTGACTTAACCAATCGATAGATCCTACGTCACTCTGTGTAGAATAAGCTTGCTTTTAACAAACCACAATCAGTCAAGACTGAATGTCCCGTTTCGACGTAACAGAGCACTGCCGTTCTTCGCTCTACCAGTATTCCCCTTCGTTCTACCCAAGTATACTCCCCTTCTCTGTTAAAACTGTTATGCTCTCACTGAATTCATTACTGTAATTGTTCAACTAATTGAATTGTAAGTTGTGAGCAAATGGAAGCAAAGTTCCACGTGCATTTTTTACTCTTTCTTAAAAGAGTAAGTTATTACTCTTTCTGACCGGTGATCGGGTGTAAGATTTAAATTATTAACCTATGAATTATAAAGAATTTGTAACCAAAAATTGAATAAATTTACAGATTTTAGTGAGCTTCACTTAAAGTACGGGATTTTCATTTCGCACCCGACTTAACAGTAAGGAGGTATGGTAATTTTAAATAACAGCAGGTTTGACACAGGAAATAAAACTTGCTACTACTACTACCACAATACTAAACGTATAGCTAACACACTCTGGAAAAATCCCTGAGCTATTTGCATTAATTTTAGGCAGAGAATTTTCACCTTCGACCTGCCATTTTTCAATGGAGTCAAATACAAAAGTCAATACATTTTGACCTCATCAGTTAATTGGTTTCGCTCTCATGCATTAGTGCAATTAAGTGCAACACAAAACATATGTTAATTACGCAGAGTGACAACAACAACAACAAAAACAATACAAAGAATGCCTAAAAAATGCAATAATGCACGCAAGTACTGCCTATGCGCACATTTACGTTCATACATACGCCCATATGAAGCGCATACAAAGCATGTAAGTGCATATGGCTGTGTGTATGTATATTAGTACGTAAGTGTGCATGTAAGTATTGAAAAGCATCGTCTAAAAAAAGGCATTTCAATCAGCTGTAAATGCATTATTAAATTGAGGAAGCAATGGTTAAGCCAACAATAACAACAGCAACAACATCGAACAATGCAATAACAAATTTCCAACAAATAATAACTCACCAGCGACAGCAACAACTGCCACAGCTGGTGACGATGGAGGGAGCAATGAGCCATAAGCGTTCAATGACGATTAGCAGTCGTCGTCACCACAGCCACCAGCATTGCCTTCGACGGAGACTTGAGTGGCATTATCATCAGCAAC
Organism: Anastrepha fraterculus; assembly: GCA_037575425.1. Lineage (NCBI taxonomy): Eukaryota > Metazoa > Arthropoda > Insecta > Diptera > Tephritidae > Anastrepha > Anastrepha fraterculus. The sequence goes on from JAYXIM010040025.1 coordinate 29,706, forward strand.
AACAACAGCAGCTATAGCATTAACAGCAGCAAAACATTTTCTTTTTTAAAAATTCACTCCCCACCAAAAGCATTTCGCCATATTGCACCCATCAGCCAGCTGCTTGTTTTGTTGCATGCAGCATCATAAAAAGCCGACAGCACCAAAGCGAAAACCACAAATGTGGCAAATTCCAAGGCAATGCCGCAAAGCTGAAATGCAGCCACATGGTTTGGATGGCATCGGCAACTGGTTGCTGACTTGGACTGGAGAGACTGCATCGCTGGCTGGGAGGCATCAAATAGTTATTGTTGTTATTGTTTATATAAGCTGCGTGGCGGCTGCTGCTGTTGTTGTGGATGCTGCTGCATATTGAAACATCTGTTGATAATCTAGCGCGCAAAAGTAAAAGCAAAAAACAAAAACCATGAAATAAAGCACAAAAAACGAAAAATAACTGCTTGCAAAGAGGTTGTAAGGCGGTAAGGCGGCAAGACGAAGAAGCAAATGTGAGCAGAAGTGGCCACAAGAAATCTTAAATACCACAAGTGGCATTAAAATTTGCTCGTAAACACACTTGGGGGCCCGCAACTAGCCATTGATGGCTGTGAAACCAAAAGAAAGAAAACACAACAAACAACAACAACAATTGTTGTGATTTACCAAAAATGCAAAGCTGGAGTGTTGGAGGAAAATCACGAGGCGTGCACGCATCGATCGCACGCATGGGGGAGGTGCAAGCAAGTGGCAGGCAAGTGGCGGTGCAAGGGGGCAAAGCTGCCACAGTCGTTTGCAAGACGCGAATAAGGAAGGAAGCGCAGTTGCTCGTAAAGTGCCAACATTTGGTCGCTTAACAACTTTCGTGGCCATTGAAGAAGCGTTAGCGCTGCCTGAGTATGCAAGGGGCGCACGGATGTTGCACGGCTCTGTCGTCTGGTGGCTGTTTGTGGCAGCTTGTAAGTGTTTGTGCTTGAAATTAATTGCACTGCAGTGAAATGCTTTGTTTCTTTTGCTTTCTTTGTTTTTGATTTTTAAATTATAATTTTTTCTTGATTTTCCCCCATAAATTTCTCCACATGGTTTCGCTTAAACTTCGCACTTTGTCTGAAATGACTAATTTCACTGCTTTATTACCGTTTTGATTTTTGCATGTAAAGAATTTTCAACTTATTTAATCGACAAAAAAAAAACTTACTTTTGAGTTTTAAGTACACACAACTTTTTAAGACATTTTCCACATAGCAGTCAAATCTGGAATGATGGCAGTTACTCTAAGAAGTCTTATCACGTTGGTCTTCTTGCCCCGCCTACGAGAGTAACTGAGAGAACCCCATTATTTCCCCTTTCAATCGTTGTTTGTGGAGCTTCCGGAAGGCAAAAATGTAGGGAAGTCTACATTAAATCTGATACCCAAGCGGTAATTAAATATCTTGGTGGAGTTGTCACTAATTCCATCATTGCTCAAAAACGCCGGGTATATCTTAACGAGATTGCGGAATATTTCCACATCCACTTGATATGGGTACCAGGGCTTAGGGGAATTCAAGGAAATTGGGAGACAGACAATTTAGCGAGAGAGGGCACTACCACTCGCCTCCCTTTTGTCATGGAGACTTTAGATATGTATATCCCTCTCAGCCTGCAAACTGCGTAGTACAAGGTTCTGTCACTTTAGCCAACACGATATGGTTTGAAAGTCTGACATGTAACGCTACAAATTTGGCCAAAATGAGACCACAAGCGCTACTTAATGTGGCAAGGAAAAACGTCTCTCTGCTTTGATCAAGTCGTCTTTGTGTCCTAGGAGGACTATTGCAGACGCTGCAAGAATGAGAAGGAGGAAAAGTCTGTAAGATATCTTCTTTGTCACTGCACTGCGTAGCATGCCAATGGGTTTAGGTACTTGGACTCGTCATTCTTTATTGATACCGATGACCTTAGCGATATTAGTGTCAGGCAGATCAACGGGTTTGCCTTTAAAACAAAATGGTTTTGTTTTTTTATGTAGCTGGTAAACTGTCACTGTGATATCACAATGGACCGGCAACGGTCTTTGTGAGGTGGTTTAAAGGTCTTCCTGTCATTAGAGGTATCAAAGAGGCATCACGAACGGTACCAAAATAAAAAAAGTTTCACTCGCATTAAAAAATCCAAGTAAGTATTATTAAAAAAAAGTGCGTGTAGCGTGGTACACATAACAGAGGTGAAACTTTCAAGGCAGACAAAGAAAGAGAAATAATGAGAGAGAGAGAGAGAAAGAATATATATCTAAATAAATTCACAACATTTGCAGAGAATACAAATAGACAAAATTTACAAAAAGCAGAGAAGGGTCGACCGGTATAGGTAAACGCCGGACGCAAACCGTGGCAACAACGCGCACTATTCCGATCGTTTATCACCCGCACAAACGCCGCGATTCCAGGACCGCAGCTACGGCACAAATTACCGCAAGGCAATACCAATAAATCTGACGCCGGAATGGATAGCACTTTATAGTATGCACAAGCACTAGCCAGGAAACGGAAATAAGCGCCAAAAAGTAGGCACCAAAAAAACGCCAAAAAAATTGGGACCAAAAAACGGCCCAAACAGTAGGCACCAAGGAAATATAAAGCCAAAAAGTAGGCACTAAAATATATTTCCTGCAAGTTTGCACCAACAAACAAGCGCCAAAAAGTAGGCAGTGTTATTTCTCACTAGAAATTAGCAACCACAAGGAAAAACTCAGGAAAAATAGCCTAAAGTGTATCTAAGATATATATAACTTAAAGCTCTCTCTCTCCTTTTCCTCTTTTTTCTCTCTCGCGGAACGAAAATGCCCAAAACGTTGCATGGCCCTGAAATTTTACTCTTCATTCTCGCTCATCCATCGCCTAAGAAGTTTCACTGCAAAAACTTCACACGCATTAAAAAATCCAAGTAAGTATTATGAAAAAAATATGACGATTGGATTAACCGTACTATGGTTTATGTTCAAAAAAAAACTCCCACGCTTTAGTAATTTGACAGCTGTTTATTTTATGAACAGCTTTTTCATGGCAGAAATAGGTTTGCCATTGCCTGCCGTTGGGTGACCGCTATTAGAAAAAACCTTTTTTATTCATTTTAGTGCTTTTTCGCTGAAATTTGAACCTACGTCTTCCGAATGTTAATCACGAATGAACCCATTCGGCTACGGCAGCCGCTATAATAAGTAATAATAGGCTCAAAAATATGAGGCTGTCGATAATGTCAACACCAATAATGATAGAAACAAGATTGCGCCCATCAGAGAGTGCAAGACGCCACATTGGCCGAGTTTTCAGTGTTGCCAACCATGACCATAAAAAGGGCACTCTGAGAAGATTTTAGGGCTGATGAAAATTTGTTCATTCTTATAAAATTTGATATTTTGAAAGTGCAAATTTAATTTTTTGTTCCTTTCGAGGTTATGCAAGAATATCAAATCTTCTTCTCACAACTCTTCTTAACTTTGAAAACCTTTTTGCACATTTTAAAAAGCGTTTAAATGCACTGTAAGCGAATTAAAACCATAATGGTGTAATCGTTTCGTCCGGTCGTCAATCCTTATTGGGACTCCTGATGCCCAGAGGTGCAATCATAGTAAAAATAAGCAAACAAACGGCAGCAAAATCAAAAGCGTTTCTCTTAATAAAAAACTCATAAATTAAATTGAACATAACCATTACGGCGGCCGCCGTTGCCGAATGGGTTGGTGCGTGACTACCATTCGGAATTCACAGAGAGAACGTCGGTTCGAATCTCGGTGAAACACCAAAATTAAGAAAAACAGTTTTCTAATAGCGGTCGCCCCTCGGCAGGCAATGGCAAACCTCCGAGTGTATTTCTGCTCAGTTCCTCATAAAAATATTGCCGCTCGGAGTCGACTTGAAACTGTAGGTCCCTCTATTTGTGGAACAACATCAAGACGCATACCACAAATAGGAGGAGGAGCTCGGCCAAACACCCAAAAAAGGTGTACGCGCCAATTATATATATTATATATATATACATTACACATTTATTTAAAAAAAACGCACATTTTAGGACAATTTGTCACGCATACAAAGTTCTTTAAGTAATTCAATAAAAATTTGGTATTTCATTTTCTTTAAATGGGCATTTGAGTGCGTTTTTATATCCAAAGCTAGACAGCACTGCAGTAGCGAGAATGAGATTTGACTGCTGAAAGCAGAAGAGCACCAACGACAAATGCAACCGCGGGCAATGCTACCAAATGTTAAGAAAAGTAAAGCTAAATAAAATTGTGTGAATTATTGAACTAAATTTTAAAAAATTACAAAACTATAAACGTTAGTATTAATTACAACAAGCTAGAAAAATGTCATGAAGAACGAACTAAAACTCTAGTAGAGTAGAGTAGAGTAGAGAGACTAAATAACAAAAAATGCTAAATAAAGTTACGAAAATGGTAATCTGGCCATATTACTGCTAATACGACGTAACTCAATGTCGAATTCGCTGAGAGCAAAGTAACGGTACCACGTTAAGCGCCATCTCGTTATTCTTTCCATCATGGCTCAACACCTCTAGTTTCAGTAAGTCTCCGCCATTTTTCCTCCTTGTGAGAGCATATCTTATTTACTTCCTGTTTACCAGCGCCAACCCGCGTTATTGTGGAACAAATCTAATATTTCCAGCGCTCTTCGCTCAATTGAAGCTCAATTATCTACTTTTTGAACTTTTGAATGTGCCAGAGATTATTGACTGCATTTACGCTCCAATTAAATTCCTACACTGGCTATGAAACTTTTAGTTCCACCTGCACTCAAACTTCTTGCATTACAATTTTGCACTCTGCAAAAATTCTGTTAACACAACATCAATTGTATAACCGAATTTCGCTCCAGTTAACCAATTACTCAGACAAGAATTTTATTATTGTACAATTACAACAACATTTAATATGAAAATTAATTATGTACAGCCATTTACATAAAGTTAGGTAAGCTGTTACACGACAATATAATAATTAAAATGTACCTGGTAAATACTCAAAATTACCAATAACAATTGTTTACGAAATTCACTCGAAACTTAAGTACTCTTGAATTAATTGAACGCTAAAAGTATCTATGAATAAATTAGCGCTAATAAGAAGCTGGCTATTTAAGTGTTGAAGTGCACCTTTTCAGCCATTAATTTGCGCAACACAAGAATCAGCTAGATTGCCTTCATCATCTTCTTCGTCTTCTTCTTGTTCACCATCTTTCGTGTTCGTAGCTATGCTTAACAACTTCATTAAAAAATGCAAACTTATGTTCCTGACCCAATTTTGCATGCGAGAAAAATGTGCCGCGTTCAATATTCATAAACCTTATCGACATAATCAACTTTATTGTCACCGACATGACGGCGCAATCGAGTGACTACAACGACACTAATAACAATTACAACAACTAGGCAGCAACAATATCAACCTTAACAACATTAACTTTATTGCCGAGCATAAATTGCACGGCGGGGCAAAGTGATGTTGGTCGGTTGCTTGCCGGTTAGCGCTGGCGTTCCGATCAGATCAGCAGGAGTGACAATCGAACCAATTAAAGAAATGCAAAAAACAAGAAATGATAATGCAACAGAAATCGATTTAAGTGCTGAGTAGCTGAGAAGCGTAGGTAGTGGAATCCTGCGCGCCTACGGATTTACCGGGTGTTTCTGTCGAAGTGTGAATGAAATGAGCCAAACAATTTTTTTTTTAATATTTTTAATTAATTTTTTTCTTTTTTTCTTTAGCTGAAATTAAATTATTCATTATTGCATTAGTAATTACATCCAACTTCAGCTGTCATCAAAAAAAGAATTGTATTTTCAAAAGTTTTTCACAATGACTTATAAAGAGAGAGATATCGGGTTTTACATTGAATTAAAAAAACGAAAATTCAAATTAATCTTTATTATTTTTGTGTAGATCCATTGATGACATTTATTTTTTAAAGATAATCCCTTTCAAATGTTGGCCGCAACTGCGCCGTAATGGTTCATCATGCCTCGTCTTTGAAGAAATATGGGCCAATGATTCTTCCAGCCCATGGACCGCTCCAAACGGTTATTTTCAATGGATGTAATGGCTGTTCTTAAGTGGCTACGGGCTTCGGTTTGCTCTTCAGCCCAAATACGGCAATTCTTCTTATTGACGTAGCCATTAAGCCAAAAATTGGCTTCAGCATGAGCGAGCGATGAACACTTTTCACAGAGCGTCGATTTTCGTAATACGAAATAGCATGATTTGTAAACTTTGAAGAGACGCAAGTCGTTCCACGATGAAATGTCAACGAATACTGAAAAAAATATGTATTTAGTTTGGCAGTGGTCACGCGTGATCTGTCCAAAAAGCCTTATTGGGAAAAGTGTCTCCAATTTGATCACCCTTTACATATTCTGGTCGGTAATTTCATGGCATACATTTTTTTTCGCTCTACAAATTTCGCGAACAGATTTTTTTTTTTTTTTTTCAGAGTAATTCTCCATCATTTGGAAGTGGTTTTCTGACGTCAAATGATTCATGATGATTTGCCAAACTCTACTGAACAGAAACGTCAACACAGTTTACCATTCTCAGCAATCAAACCATAATTATCGATATCGAAAGTTCTGATACAGTCAAAGAACACCCTCTGCAAATCGAAAATTTTCATACTTTTACAAAAACAAAAACATTTTTTAATCTTACAAATATCTTGAAAACATTTAACTTTAATGAAAAACGAGGATTGACCAGAAGATAGAAAAATTCCATTAACTTTATGATCGATTAACGGGTTCTCCAGATAATAGAAATTTGAATGATCTATCTTTTTATGTAATCCACAACCATTATATAGCGATATCTTAAAAATTACATGATAAAAAAAATTACGTGATTTTTCGTATTCAGGACCGAATTTGCATGGGAATTGGATGGTCTGGTTATTGGATAATTTTAGTTGTGAACTCTTCTTCTTCTTCATTTTCTATTCGTAATCGAATGTAAGCGATTATACAATTTAAAAGTAATACAATTTTTTTACAACTTAGTTTGTTTTTTTTTTGTTTTCTTTTTAATTTAAATTTTAAACTATATTTGAAAATAATTCGCGGTCTCTAGCTGCTTCCAAGAGGGAACCCACACGTTATAAACTCATGATGAAAAAATTTTTAGAGGTGTGCTTAATAACAAACCGTTATTCGGCTCTAAGCTAGTTTTACAGAATTAGCTTATGGGCTGACGTCACTTGGAATTTGTTTAACTAAACTTAGCTTGTGTTAGTGAGCAGCCAAATTTTCCATCGAAATTTGTTTTTCACCATAGCTAACGAGCAAATCTTGTAAATCATCCTTGCTGTAAACCAATGTTACACCCTGTTTTTATCCATCACACTAGCAGTTCCTCGGCTGGGTATCTTCCCTCGTCCACTTAAGTAAATTTTGCAACCAACCAAACGATCAACTGCCTACTATTGGGAAATCAAAATTAGTTGCGCAGATTATTGCCCCACACCACTGCAAAGGCTTAGGCATAATCCCGCTAATGATGAGCGCATTAATTACATTTTATAACAAGCAAAATACAACAAAGGCAGCTACACCAAACAACATTGGGTGGCAACATGCGGCGTGCTGGCTGAAAATGGAAACGCACCATGTGGCGTTAAATACCGTCCTATATGCAGATGGGCAACGGTGTGTAGGGATATGTGAATATTAATAATATATGTATACACACGCATACATATACCTATAAGTATACACCTGCCATAGACAGAGTTGCCCAGAGTGTGTGAGGAACTTCAATTAAGTGCTTCAGCGAATTGAAAAAATACTAAAAATATGATTTTTAGCGACTATGGCAAAAAGGAATGCTGCTCAACTTATATTTTAGTGAACGCTTTGGTGTTGTGGATTTATTAAATTTTTCTAGTTTAGATGATTACATTAGATTGTGGCATCTGCCGCTTCGCACAGGCTGCATAGGCACCTTTCGACTCTACGCGACACTAGCGTCCTCAACCTTCCATGCTGGAGCCACCTCGTCTACTTTCAAATGTATCTTTAGCGTTCTAGCCACAGCTGATGAGTAGCAAATAGGAGTATAATACTCGATGCTCTTCTTCCGCTCTGAAGCTGCTGTATCATCAAGTGGGATTAGGGATTCACAGCTCTGTAGATGCGACAAAAGACATTTCAGTGGAAGCCAATTCGCTTGCTAGGGATCCTTCACTAGACAAATAAAAAAATACTATCAAGTGGGATTAGAGATACAGACCGTTGCCCATGTGCCATGCCACTTAGCTTGTGGCATTCTATGCCAACCTACATAGTTCAAAGAAGGCAAATCAAAGTCGGCATTTATATGGAGAGAGAAGAACTTCCGAAAGAGTTTACTGATTGTAAGTTGATTCCATTCCTTGTCAGCTCATCTGCGGCGCAGGGTCCACGAATTATATTATGGCCGGAAGTCTATATTATCTTCATGGCGCACTTCAAAAGGAACTTAACTGTCTCCGAAAATACTGAGTGGTAGACTATTTTGAAATGAGAGCAGTATTGAGCTCTTTTCTTGCTATTAATTCAGCCTGATTGGCGGTAAGTGATCAAAAGGCCTTAAACTGATGATTAGCACGAGAAAGAAATGACTAGTGGGCTTTGCTAACCTCGGTCAAATTCGCGCCAATCAAAAGGAAGAAGAAGAACATATGTATATATAGAAAAATTATTTTCTAAATTTACATTGCAACACATTGAAATTGAGCGAGTGTCAATGAATCTTCGGAGACGCCTCGAAACAAAATAGTCTTACGGTGTACAAAATAACTGGAAACAGAATTCCTGGATATTTCTGTGAAGATTTTTTTCGATTCTTAAATTTTTCTTAGCACGAGAACACAATTTTTGCTAAAAAAAATTTGTAAGATTTTTAATTAGTAAAAATAAACATCCAGTCATGCCTGAAGAAGTGCTGTACAAAATTTCAAAACGATTGGTCCAGTAGATTTTGAATTATGACTTACAAAGACTTCAAAGAAATAAAAAAACGCACAGCTATCCAGCAAATAACCTCGACGTGGGGCAACGGACGGAAATTTCATAATTTCGTCAATTTCGCTCCGATCGACTCGAGGTTTTGGCACAATGTTCGGGATGTGGCAACTGGAGTTGCATAACACTACTCAACACCGCATAGAAACTACAAGCAACAATTCTTCAAGAACGGCCGAAGCCCGTCAAAAGCTCTTCAAGGGAAGAGCAAGCGGGACTCCGTCCCACGCAGCTGCGTCGACCAAGCAAACACGATACGTGTCATAGTCAAGCAATCAGCCGAATGGGCCTCGCTACTATATACATAAGTACTAGCTGTTCATTGACTTCAAGAAGGCATTCGACACTTTCAAACGCAGCGCAAACAGACGAGGAATCCCACCAAAAATAGGTCGCCTGATCAAAGCGCTGTAAGAGCGTTGCGAACTGGCAGTACTGCGCAAGGGTACCATAAGTAACGCATTCTCAACCAACACTGGATTGACACTAGACAAGACTGCGCCTTCTCACCGCTCCTTTTCCTTGATGAGATCATGTGCTAACTGACCACGCGTCCGAGAGGCATTACTTGGTTTCTCAACAGGCAAATGGACGATTGGGCTTTTTTTGACGATATTTGCTATCGCACAAGTTGACCGATATGCAAGTGAAGGCGGAAGTAAACTTCGGAAAAACCAAGGCAATGAGAATCCACCACACCAACAATAACGACGTAATGATATGTAGATGACAAAGAAGTGGAGTTCGTTGATAGCTTCTGTTACCTGGACTGCACTCTAGCAGCGGAATTTGGAGCAGCGTAAAACTCTGAGCAAGGCAAGGGCTGCATTCGGGCGTTTATGGAAAATTTGGACAAACTCCAAGTTAAGGATATTCAACGCATGTGTCACGTCCACGCTGTTATATAGAAAGAACATTTCGAAAAGATCCATCGCGCATGACTTATCTGCCATAAAAACAAGCTGGGATAATTCTAAGACGATAGCATCAAGCCTTGAGGAGTCTCTCTCAAAAGAGTGATCAGGTAATCAGTAGCATAAAAATACAATATTCCCGCGATAGTAGGCACTGGTTTAAACAAAAAGCACGGAAATGCAAAAAGAAAGTTTAAATATCTTAACGGCCCCTTAACGAATGTCCGATTCAGCTTTCTTTTTTTGCATTTAAAATTAAGCCTGGTAGTAGACTCTTCTGTAGGTCACACTTTGAGCAAGTGAACTCTAAGAACTCAACCGCCCTCTTGCAAAATAAGAGACTCTTCAGCGAAACATGAATTCCGCATCTACTTCTGTGGCATAGTGATACAAATTCTTTGCTTTGATGGCTCAAGATTAAAATTATTTTTAAAAACTGTAATAAATACTAAATAATAATTTAAATAACGGAAAGAAATTATTATCTAATTGCAGTTTACTAGACACATATGTATGTATGTGTTTAATATGTAAAACTGAAAATATTAAGTACTTGCAGAAGCGTGTTGAACACGCGACAACGCATGCGCGCTGACAGACAATCAACCCCACCTCTTCGTTTGCTTTGCGGCTGTGCCTGAAAGGAAAATGCAGTGACCAAAGAGCGTGACTAAAACGCAAAATAAATAATATACATATGTATGAATGTATGTATGCCGGTATAATAACGAAACGTGCTTCAACGCCTTGCAGCGCATAATTGTAATGAATAGGCGTAGTTGTTGTTTTACTAAAATATTATCGTACGTGGAATACCAGGTATGTTTGTTGGTATGCCGGTTTACTCTGCCATGCACCTGTGCCCCGCCTTTTGTTGAAGTGCAAAGGCGCCAATTTTCATGCGAGTATAACCTATATTTTTGATACGCCAACACTTGCAAGCTGTTTTCTTTACATGGATGTAAGTACACCTGTGCTCAGAATAATAGCAGTGGAACATATTGTTGAGTTTTAACTGTTAATTTTTTTTTTATATTGTTTTTTATAAAATATAGTTCATACAATAACACAAGCTGTATAACTTTAAGTTACAAACTTCATGTAAAATTAAAAAAAAGAAATTTTATAAAAAATGTCATAAAAATTTCAAACTTTTTAGTCAGCAGTTTTAGAAAATTTCTGGGTATGCAGTTTTATAGCCCATTCAATTTAGGTTTTGTGCCAGGTAAAAAACTTTATACAAAATTTAAAAAATTCAACAAATTTTCAACAAAATGTCCAACTTTTTAATCAAATTTTTTTTTTAATTCTGAGTATGCAGTTTTCGGCACATTCAATTTTCGTTTTTTGCCAGTTAGAAATCTTTATGCAAAATTTAAAAAATTCAACAAATTTTCAAAAAAATATCCAACTTTTTAATCAAAATTTTTTTTTTAATTCTGAGTATGCAGTTTTCGGCCCATTCAATTTTCGTTTTTTGCCAGTTTCAAAACTTTATACAAAATTTAAAAAAATCAACAAACTTTCATCAGCTTCATTCAACTTCACTTCATCACTTTTTAATCTGAATTTTTAGAAAAATATCAAATTCAGCTTTATAGCTTTGTATTTTCTTACAATTTTCTTTATGACCATCAGCGAAAAAATTGCCAAAAAATCAACGCGTTGCTTGAGATATTTGAAACCAACATTTTGTTATACCAAAATTTAATGAGCTATAAAATTGCATACTCGAAATTAGCCTATAAATTCATATTAAAAGTTAGGCATTATGATAGAAATTTGTTGAATTTTTTCGAGTTTAAGCAAAGTTTCAAACTTTTTACATGGTAAGTTACATGGTTTGTTTTTGTAGTATGAACTATATTTTTATAAAAAATATATAAAAAAAAAGTTATACAGGGTGAACGATATGAAGTGTTACCAACTTAATACTGCTTGTATCTGTAAAACAGCTCATGACATCAACGTCAAAATTGTTCTTATGGCAGTTCAATATATTGTTTATAAGGCATCAAAAGCATTTGCGTTTCAGTTTTGTTGAATTTTTTTTTCTGTGATGGAATTCAAACGTAATAGTGTGATTGCATTATATTTGGCTGGAAAATCACAACCAGCCACATTGTTCGTGAGCTCAGTCACCTCAAAGTGAATAAAATGTTTGTGTATCGCACTATAAAACGTTACAATGATACTGGTAGCATTGCAAAACGCTATCGAGGTGGACCAAAAAAACCGCAACAACGCCAGAAATGGTTCGGAAAGTGAAGGCTCAACTTGAACGAAACCCACGTCGAAGTAGAAGAAAAATGGCCAAAGAACTGAAAATATCGCAAGACAACATTCGACGCATATTGAAAAATGAGCTCAAAGTCAAGGCTTACAAGTTCCACAAAGCACACGATCTTTCACCCCAGCAAAAAAAGTTCGGTGCGAAAGAGCAAAGGAGTTGGTGCGCTGGTACGAATGTGGCGAATTTGCTAACATTGTGTTTACTGATGAAAAAACTTTCCCAATTGAGCAGTTCATAAGCACTCAAAACGATCGTGTTTACTTGACCGAACGCTCATACGAGAATTTGAGCCTACATATGGCCACTCGAAGCAATTTCCCATCGCAAGTAATGGTTTGGGCCGCAGTGACCGCTGATGGACGCTCTCCAATCGTTTTTATCGAGCCTGGTGTCAAGGTGAATGCGACTTATTATCGGGAAAATGTTTTAGAAGCTGCTTAAGAGCCGTGAACACGCAAACATTTCGGTCGTAGGCCATGGACGTTCCAAAAGGACTCGGCACCGTTTCATAAAGCTCGTGTGAACCGAGAATGGTTAAAAAATCATGTTCCACACTTCATTTCGTCCACATAATGGCTTTCGAATTCGCCAGACGCTAATCCGATGGACTATTCCATCTGGTCCATTTTGGAGAGCAAGGGGAGGACTAAAAAATATGCCAGTATGGATGCGGTGAAAAAAGCGCATGGGCCAAAATACCTCAAGATCACATTCGTGCAGCATGCAGCTCATTTTTTGACCGTTTGAAGGCTATAGTCAAGGCAAAAGGTGGTCATATCGAGCTAAAGTGAATATATATATGAATATATATGTTAAAATTGTAATCATTTTTGAACAATTTTGTCTTTGAAATCAATAAAAACTAATTTCACACAAAAAAGTGATGGTGTTTTGAATAGGTAACACTTCATATCGTTCACCCTGTATATTAAATAATAATAAAATAAAAAAGTTATATATTAAATACAAAAAAATAAAAAATGTAATATATATTAAATTAATATAAATAAATAAATTATATAAAAAAGTAAATAAAAATAAAAAAAGTTAAAATTTACCATTATGTCGCGCTGCTATAATTATGAACACAACTGTATACTATATATGCGCTTGACTGCATTTCCATACTCTTCTTCCTATTGATGCTTACAGCAATATTTTTTATGTATATATAATTTCCTATTTACACCGACTTAACTGTAGCTAATTACTGCAACGCTGTGCAAGACGCCCAAATATTACAAAAAAAACCGAAAACTGAAAAACGACACAGCAACAACTTACCACACTTGACACTTTCGCATGTTATTAATTTTTATGACGTTTCCGATGATGTTGCATGATAAGTTTCGTTTAGCAAGACACTTGGCTGTTGGATTGTGCGCTTTATCAACACATTTCCCTGCTCAATCCGCAGGTGGGATCGCCGGATGTCAAGGGCAGTCGATGAATGAGTGACATAACTGCTGCAAACGTTGAAGTAAACACAAAAACAGGTATGGCAATACACTTGTATACATTTGTATCTAATATCGGCACTTTAGTTATGAAGAAAATGTTTGATATATTGGGTGTGGTAAATCGATCTAGTTTTACAAACAATTTTCATGCGCCAGGTGCTTCTGTTTCTTCTCAAGCCACATTATGTTTTGTTTCCAGGATAGTTGGGGGCTTTAGCTCGAGTTTGAAGCACTTCTAAAAAAATATGTTCCGCTTACAACCTCAAGGGGCCCAACACTTGAGGCCGTTTTTTCTCTCGAAAGTTGATCATTTCCTGCCGATAGTCAAAGATATAAATAACTAGCGCGTACACTTCCATTGGTGTTTGTTTGGCCGAGCTCCTCCTCCTATCTTGATGTTGTTCCACAAATGGAGGGGCCTACAGTTTTAAGCCGACTCCGAACGATGTTTCGGGGTTTCAGCAAGCCTCTGCAAAATATACGTCTTGCCTTAACGAAAACCTCTTGCTACCAAATAGAGATCTCCACTTTTCTCACACGAACCCCAGTTAAATGAGCTGAGTTGTAACGAACAGCTCAGTGAAATCAGCAACGGGGTTGGTCCAACCAAAAGAGATGTAAAAAAAGACATAACTCTCCCCAAGAACAAACTGAGAACACTCATAGACCATGCGCAGTCATCCGCACATGTTCTGGGTGTAGACCACTGACTCTGTCGTTCCTACGCACAATTCCCGGAGAAAGGCTCAGTCCAACCCAGCTCTATCTTAAGTTTAATAAAGAAACTGGATCTAGATGAGGTACTGTGATCAGTAGAGGGCACAAAAACCCCTGAGGTCGAAGTGCAAACCTCCCATAAATCTATATAAAAAATATTGCAATTTAAGACAAGTGAGTAACAAAAAAAAAACAGCAAAGAAACTAACAAATATAAGTTTTAATTTGTACAATTTAGGAAAAATATTTTTTTTTAAATATCGCAAAAGTCTATGAAGTCGAAATGCCAACGTCAAATCAATCAAAATATCACAAATTAAACAGATCACAATTCAATTATCTTCTTCTCCTGACTTGGGTTGTTCAAAACTCATTGTCCCTCACGCACCCTCAATCCCACTTATTCCTTACTTTTGCCATTTTCTTGCTGAAAAAACAGTATTACAATAGAATTTATTATGATAGCTTGAAAAGTCAACCTTGCATTAACTTTAATATTTACCTTCTTCATTTTGATTTTTCCCTCTTATTTTTATTTTTTATATTTTTATTAATTTATATCAGAGTAAGACTTTAATCTTTTAATAGCACTTCAACATTGTTATATGCGACTAGAATGATTTTAACATGAAAGTTTCTTAATCTAAATTTTTACAACTGCAAAATATGTAAATCGCGGCATTGACTTATTTCGTGAGTTATTTTCGGGGCCTTATTTCAGGCAGCCCGTCATTTCGTCTATCAGCTGTTCATCAGCCCAGAAATTGGCGGTGCTTTCAAGAACTCAAACGAGTTCCTGGGCGCGCTCGGCACGATGGCTCGATGCTGTTTTACTATACGGATATTGACGTAACTGGAGGGCCGGTGCTGGACCTCATTACTATAGAACGCGAAATATGATGGCATACTTAAGCTTAATCTCCCAGCGGGAGCAACGCTTAGAGGATATGCAGATGATATAGCACTGGTAGCAGTGGCTAAACGCCGAGATACGCTGAAGACATTGTGTAGCGATGCTATCTCGAGAGTGCAACGATGGCTGAAAAAGGCAAAGCTCGAGTTGGCGGAACATAAAACCAAATTGGTCCTTCTGAACATGTAACGGGTGTGTTAGAAATTAACTACTACGGTTGGGGACCACAACATCACGTCTCAGCCATAAATAAAATACTTGAGAGTGATCATCGATTCGCGCATGACATTCAAGCAGCATCTGCCACCTTTTTTTCGAGACAGGCTAGCAAGTACAGTACTCAGACACAATTAAGCCCATTGTACTGCACGTGGATTCCCTTTTTAATTTTATTCAAATCTACTCGACCTCCGAAGAAGTCTGAGTAGATCTTGTAGTGCCAAGCAGCCAAGGTGATCGCTTCTTAACACATCAGTGCCAAAGACCTCAAGCCTGATTCGAGCGAAGGCTGGACAGACGCACAGAAAGTGGTCCGCCGTCTCATCCTACTCTCCGCATGCTGGGCAGAGTGCACTGTCTGAGAGGCCTACTTTTTCCAGGTGCTTTGACCATAGAAAGTGGCCTGTCATCAGTTCTACAGCCTCCTATAGTCCCCTTTGCTTAGAGACTGGGGAAAATGCGACAGTGGGTCGGACATGGTAGTTTTGTCATCTGCAGCCTCTCTCAGCCTGCCAAGCTCGCTTGTGGGTTAAAGTAACCCGTCTACTAACCATAGCATTGATGGCTGCAGAAGGGAGTGTAGTCAGTGTATACGGCAATCGATCAAGTATACGGCAACTTCTATCCTGTACCCAGCGCCGATTTCGGTTCATACAAACCTCGGCTCAAAACCAATCTTAAAGAAGTTCAATCAATATACAGAATCGGTGCCTTGAGAGAGGCTGTATCGAATGACACGATATGTGTAATTGCGAGAAAGGACCCTTCTATCTTCTTATCTTCTAGCGAATGAAATAGTACGGTTATACGATAGACAGCGGGTATATGCCGTCCAACGCAGCAAAACAGGAAAAAAGAGCAAGAACAAAGCTGAATTGCAATAGCGATGGGAACAATCCGAGTGAGGTTGGACTTTCAAACTTATTCCTGAGATTGTGACGTGGACAACGCACCTTCTTACTATTGGGTTGTTCGGAAAGTAATTTCGTTTTTTGCCGACAGAGGATTTAATTGAATATTGATATAGCAAGGCTTGTGTGTGAATAAGTTCAATTGATTTTACGCAGTAGTTTTTGGTCGGTGCCCTTTTAAATATGGAGCGCAATAAGCAGCATTTTCGTCATATTTTACTTTTTTACTATAGAAAAGGTACTCGTAAAAATGCTGTTCAAGCCAGAAAGAAATTAAGCACTGTGTATGGAGAAGATGTGTTGACAATACGCCAGTCCCAGAACTGGTTTCAAAATTCCGATCCAACAATTTTGATGTCGAAGGCCGGTTGATGCTGATAAAGACGCGATAAAGGCATTAGTTGATGCAAACCGGCGAATAACAACACATGAGATCGGTGAGAGGTAAATTTATCGAATTCAACTGCTTATGACCACCTGAAAGGCCTGGGTTTAAGATCGTCTTCCAATTTCACCACAAAAAATCGAAATTACTTTGCGAACAACCCAATAGTTTAGTGGGTTACAGTCCCACACCACGGCTTCGGCCACAGGCTTTTGATGCTTCCCTCCTCTACAAAAAGAAATAAAATAAAATTAGAGAGTTTCGTATCTAGCTATCTATGCTTCATGCCACTCCTGTTTGACTTCTTTCTGACTTTTGTTTTATATATGAAAATAAAAATCTTTTATCGCTTCACGTAATTCTTCTTCTCCCATTCTCACTATAAACCAGAAGTGGTTTGCTTTACGCAATTATAACAAATAAGTGATGCAGTATATACGGCTCCAATTCTGTCAGGTGACACATAAAACAATTTAATTTAAAATAAAAATAAGATTTATTTAGTGGTCATTCAAGACACCTACGTATTAGTCCCGCCTTCATACAGTAATTTTCTAATTCCTACATAAAAATAAATTTCTGTAGCCAGCAAAATGTAAGGTAAAAATTCCAAAGATGTTAAAATGACAATTACTCAAAATTTCTTTCAAAACTGTTTCGAATTTTTTCATACTCGCCGAAGACAAGCGTTTCTGTAACATCCCCAAAAATACGGCAGCATGCAATATTCCACCAAAATTTATTGCTTTCAAATAACATTTCAATTAAAAATTGCATTAAATACATCAACGCCAGTGAAGCGGCATGTCAAATGTCAGGCAGGGCTGACGACGAGCGCCAGGTGCTCAACATGCAACAGTTGTGCCAGCAGCCATGCGCCACACCCGCACGCACACACACACACACACTGCTACCACTTAAATTTTATGGGCCATTAGTCGAAGCAATGAGAAAGAAAAAGCTTGGAAAAACATGCAATGGTTGATGGCCGAAAAGCCACAAAATAGAAATAAACGAAAAAAAGCACGAAAATCAAAGGTTGCACACACGCGCATGCAAAGTGTGTGTGGTATGTGTGTATGTTTGTGATAAATGTTTAGTAGATGGCGGGAGCGATTGCGGCAGGCAAATGAGATGCACTGTGGGACTAATAAATGTTCTCAATGAATTTTAGTGAATTTTGGAAATTTCGATATTTTTTTAAATAATTTCCTCAAATGCAGACTGAAATCGTACTTCACGTTTCATGCAGTCCACGCATAAGGGCCACACTTGGTTTAAGCACATTTCGAGTTCTCCATTCAGTAGTGCAGTCCATCATTTCTCGGCGCTTGCGACTCATTTTGAGGCATTACAAATCAAAGTTGCACTAAAGCGAAAGTGAGCTGCAATCGAAATCGAACCTTTCACTCTTTTGGCTATTTGGCTTACCACAACGATTTTTTTTTGCGGCTGATCAACGGCAGCATATGCCAGCCGCATATCTCATACTAGGTGCATATGTATGTGCGTTGTGCCTCCAAATGTCCGTGTGGCAGCCGCCGCAAGTGATCCACATATGTCAGCGAATTTGCCGGAAATGCATGCAAATTGCCTGCTGCCACATGCCACATGCCAAAAGGCAATACTAATGGAGCACTTAGTACATACATACGCACATACATGCCTGCACACACACTCACCTACACGCATACCGCTACTGTGTGCTTTCATAAATCTGTATGTGTGAGTGTATTTAAAGTAGTTTATTTAGTGCTTTTGAAACTTCACATTTGGCTCACTTTAACTCGTTGGCATTTTTGATGAGTTCATTCGTTCAAATGATCCGCGTCTGCCGCTCCACTCCTGCCCCGAATGCTGCTAGCCGCAAGTACCGCGTCGTCAAACGGATGCGGACATGGCCAAGCCATGTGTCACTTTTGCCATGCTTTTGTGTTGACAAATACACCCACACGAACACATGCGCCTACAGTTCATACACACATACACTTAAGTAAGTATTACACACACACACTTACAGATGTATGTGTACGTGCCTACGAGTACATTTGTTTGGCAACCAGGCATTCAACCACATTTGTCGCAGTCATCGTGCGGCATGGAAAAGCGTCGCGCCACACCACACCACCCTGCGCCGTGTCGCGGTGGCGTTTGGCGGTTTAGCATTTAACATTTACCGGTTGTCGTTTGGCGGTTGATTAGATTAATGTGCAATGTGTTTAGCTGCTTAGGTGCCTAGCTGTGCGCTGTGCGCTGATGGCTGTTGCTGCTGTTGGCGATGCGGCGGTTGAGTTTGATGACGTTGGTCCCGTTGAGACTAATACGTTAACATACATACATACCCATGCATATGTACATCCATACTTACATATATACTCGTATACAGTGCGTTTAATAAGTATTGGGATAAGGACTTAGGGGCAAGTTCCAACAATTTATTTGCCTTTAATTTGAATAATTTGTCTATGAAAATTTAGTTCATTCTCTTAAAAACAAATATATATAAAATCAAAATCAAAAGCAAAAAAAAAAAACTAAAAATATATTTTTTATTTTCAAACTTTGTGCAAATTAACAAATAAAAAACAAGTTTATAAATTTTCCTCAAAATTTCATACTTTTTAATCAGAATTTACAGATAAATTGTAAGTACGCAGTTTTGTAGCCAATTAAATTGTAGCTAAACAAAAAATTCTAAGTTGCAAAATTAGTGCAAATTAAAAAAAAACTTGAAAGACTTTCCTGAAAATTTCAAACTGTTTAATCAGAATTTACAAAAAAATTGTGAGTACGCAATTTTCTAGCCAATTAAATTGTATCCAAAATTAAAAGAAAAAATTAAAAAAAAAATGTAAGTTGCAAAATTTGTGCAAATTAAAAAATAACTCGAAAAAATTTTATCAAAATTTCAAACTGTTTAATCAGAATTTACAAAAGAATTGTGAGTACGCAATTTTCTAGCCAATTAAATTGTAGCCACAATTAAAAGAAAAAATTAAAAAAAAATCTAAGTTGCAAAATTTGTGCAAATTAAAAAATAAATCGAAAAAATTTTATCAAAATTTCAAACTTTTTAATCCGGCCGCCGTAGCCGAATGGGTTGGTGCGTGATTACCATTCGGAATTCAGAGAGGTCGTTGGTTCGAATCTCGGTGAAAGCAAAATTAATAAAAACATTTTTCTAATAGCGGTCGCCCCTCGGCAGGCAATGGCAAACCTCCGAGTGTATTTCTGCCATGAAAAAGCTCCTCATAAAAATATCTGCCGTTCGGAGTCGGCTTGAAACTGTAGGTCCCTCCATTTGTGGAACAACATCAAGACGCACACCACAAATAGGAGGAGGAGCTCGGCCAAACACATAACAGAAGTGTACGCGCCAATTATTTATTTATTTTTTTTTTAAGTTTAAAATAGCTGCAAAATCGGTTTAAAAAAAATTCATAAATGTTCCTTAAAATTTCAAATTTTTAATCAGAATTTTTAGGAAAAATTTGAGTACGCAGTTGTGTAGCCAATTAAATTGTAGCCTTAATGAAAAGAAAAAATTTTAAAAAATATATGAAATAAATCTAAGTTGCAAAATTTGTACAAATTAAAAAAAAACTCGAAAAATTTTCCTCAAAATTTCAAACTTTTTAATCCGAATTTTTAGAAAAAATTCGAGTACACAGTTTTATAGCCCATTGAATTTTGTAATAATAAAAAGCAAGTGTAAAATAGATGCGAAATTGCGTTGATTTTTGACACATTTTTTTGCTTAATGTATTAGAAATCTTCTTCTATAAAAAATGTGAAACATTCGTTACATGGAGAAAATGCAAAAAACCGTCAACAAAAAAAATTGGAAAAAATCAACGCGATTCAATAAGCCACTTCAAACTTACACTTTATTATATCAAAACTCAATGGGCTATAAACTTGCATACTCGTAATTAAAAAGAAAAATAAATTTGATTAAAAAGTGTGACATTTTGAAAAATTTCAATTTAATTATTTATGACTTTTAATTTGCCTAAAGTATGAAAGCTGAATTAATTATTATAAGAAAATTTAATCAGCTATAAATTTGCATACTCGAAATTAAAAAAAAATTATTTTGATTAAAAAGTGTGAACTTTTGAAAAATTTTAATTCAAGTTCATTAATTTTTTTTAATTTGCCTAAAGTATGAAAACTGCATTTATGGTAGACAATGGTCCATATTTTCATAAAAAAAATGTTTAAAATTAAAACAGAAACACATTTTTTTAATGTTTACTAAGCTTAAAACTTTGATTTATATTTTTTTATAATAACAGGAACTAAAATTTCATAAATAATTTATTAAAATTTATTAAATAAAAAATAAATAAATAGTCAAAATTTGCCAATAAGTGTCATAGTTATTCAACGCACTGTATGTATTTACACACACACATACTCATATATGCATACTTATGTTTCTAATTTATGTTTGTTGCTGTTGTTATTTCATCGCCGGATGTTTGCACGAAATTAGAAGATTTAATTAAAAGTGGAATAACATCGACAAATGTGCTTGTACTTGTAGCTGTGTGACTATTTTTGGCTTTACGGCCATTTGATTGAAGAGCCAAAGTGTTCTTGAGCATTTTTGGTGACATCAAATGCAGATTCATATGCAAATGAATAAATACACATACATACATATACATATAATATATTTACATGCAAGAGTATGTGTATGTTAGTATATAATTATAGGCACTCGTGCTGGCGTATGCATCCCTAAGGAGGATTCTATAGTTTTGTGCCACCTTCGAATGGTAGTTGGGTTTGTGGGAAGCATTTTTTACGGCTGAAAAAGGCACTCGAAGGTTATTATTATTCTATTCTATATATATAGTCTATTATTGCTTTCAAAAACGCAAAAATCCTTTCAACCACCCGCCCAAATGGTGAAAGTTAAAGCATTATAACTCGCCTTTAACCCTAATGAAGGCACTGGTGAAATAGAACCCATTAGAAACTGCCCTGATTACGCTGAATATTTGATAGCATTTGCATTCCAGTTACTTCAGAAGAAGTTGGTAAGGAAATAAAGAAAATGAAACTTAAAAAGTCCCATGGATTTGATTTAATCACGGCTCAAATTTTTCGTAATCTCTCGAAGAATTTGATCAAGAAGTTTGAATTAAGAAGTGTCTCAGCTTTCGGTACATACTTACAGAGTCCGGCACTCGAAGTGTAACCAACTTCAGACCGCTCGCGCAGCTGAAGCACAGGCATCAGCTGTCTGTTAGTTGGCTAAATGACAGTTCAGAATATTTTTACAAGCGCCCAGACTAAACGCGAAAAAAGAAAATCAGTAATGGATTTCAAACGAAATACTGTGATTGCATTATATTTGGCTGGAAAATCACAACCAGTGATTGTTCGTGAGCTCGAGCACCTTAAAATAAATAAAGTTTTTGTTTTTCGCACCATTACTCGTTACAATGATACTAGTACCATCGCGAAACGCCATGGAGGTGGTCATCAAAAGACTGCAACGTCACGTGAAATGGTTCAAAACGTAAAGAAGCGGCTTGAGCGAAATCCCCGACGAAGTGCCAATCAAATGGCGAAAGAACTGAAAATATCTGACCGTAACATCCGCCGCACACTGAAAAATGATCTCAAAGTCAAGTCTTACAAGATCCATGATCTCACACCAAAGCAGCAACAAGTCAGACTTGAGAGAGCGAAGGAGCTGCTTCGCTTGACTGAGAGCAGTTAATTCCCGAACATTGCGTTTTCTGACGAGGATATTTTTTTCAAATTGAGCAATTCGTAAGCTCCCAAAATGATAGAGTTTATTTGAACGATCGTCCATACGAGAATTTGAATCATCGATTGGCCACCAGAAGGCAGCACCCGCCATAGGTAATGGTTTGGGCCGCTATAACCGCAGATGGGCGCTCTCCAATTCTCCATTGAGCCTGGCGTCAAGGAAAATGCGAAATATTATCGGGAAAGGAGGTATTATCTGAAGGTTGCTTTGAAGTCGTGGGAATGCAAACATTTTGATGACAGACGTTTCAACAGGACTCGGCACCGTCTCACAAATCTTGAGTGAACCAAGAATGACTAAAAAACAACGTTCCGAACTTCATAACGTCCACACAATGGCTCTTAAACCCACTAGACGCGAATCCGATAGATTATTCTCTTTGGTACATTTTGGAGAGCAAAGTCCAAACTAAAAGGTTCACCTGTCTCGAGGCGCGGAAAATAGCCATTGTGCGCGAGTGGGCCGAAATACGTGCAAGTCACATTCGGGCAGCTTGCGATTCGTTTCTGGACCGTCTCAAGGTCGTAGTCAAGGCAAAGAGGTGGTCATATCGAGTAAACGTAAATTGATTCTTAATTTTGTATTATTTTCAGATATTTCTTACTTTGAAATGAATAAAAATTATTTTCCAAACTAAATTTATGGGCTTTTTAATTGGTTACACTTCGAGTGCCGGACCATGTATGTAAGAAGTTAAGTCCATTATAGATAGGAAATTATAATACTTATTTTCATGAAGTTAATTTTATCTAATCATACAAAAATTTCGAAATGCTCACCATTTGCTTTTACGCAAGCCTTCGAACGATGAGGCTTTTCAGCTATTCCAGCACGCACAGTTTCCATGGATGTTGACGTCACTGCTCGAACCGAAGACTGCCCCCAATTCTGACCACAAACTGTAGTCCAATGGATTCAGATCTGGACTTCCAGACGGTCAATCTTCTGCGGCTATGAACCCAGCAATTTTGTTTTTTAGCCACTGCTGGTTGGTTTTTGCCTTATGATGTGGATCGGAATCTTGCTGGAGGGTCCAATACTCTCCATTGAAGAGAGTACTGCCCAACTGCTTCATCGCGACTTCTAAGACATCCTCCTAGTACACTTTTGCTCCGGTCTTAACCTCTTACTCGCAGAAATGAAGAGATGCAACACCTTTACAAGACACTCCCCACCAACCAAATTACGGAGGGTGGATAGTTACCACGCTAAACACTTGGATCATTTTTTGCATCTTTAGAAGTTTGAATATAGATTTTGTCGTTTTGCTTATTAAAAACTTCTTCAACAGTGAAAATTTTCTCATCTGTGAAAAATAAATTTTAATGGCCGTTGACCCAATGCCACTGAAGAAGCTGCTTGCATCTGTCGAGTCTAACTTTCTTCAAACACGTTGTCAAGAGGTAACCAGCGACGGAAGGCTTTCATTTCTCTAATTAGTCTTGACATGGATCTGGTCGATACATTCATTTCCCTGGGCATGATTTTCTGCTTTCTGAGGGGATTTCTGCGAATTCTTTCTCGAATGGCTTTTATGGCTGCACTGATTCGAACCAAGCGAGGACGATCCCTTCTTTTTCTATCTGTCACTTCAGCCGTTTGGGAAAAACGATTGATGGTGCGGTAAACAAACTTTCTCGAAATATTAAGTTTTTTCAGCAATCTCCCCACTCCATTGTCGAGTTTGCTAGCGAATATCTGCAGACCTCATTCCATACGCAAATTTACGGCTTGGCGAGCGTATTAAATACTGGTGAAATTAATGCCGAAAAGCGGGAATATTTGCTTACTTGCGTGCCCATAAAATGTCAATATGTACAATACAGCAACAAAAACAGTCAATTCACTAAGATCCAAATTCAATGATTCAGTCATTTCTCCCCCCAGATCAGGCAATGAGATGACCACAAATCTTAAGCAATTTGATGGCATTGAAATATTTCTGTGCAGATATGGTATACTATCTAACAAAATTACATGCATACGTACATACATACTATACAAACAGGGTGCGTTATCTTCTATGTTTTTATGAAAACATTGAATAACTTTGAAAAAAAAAACAACTAATTTGTATAAGTGAGGTATTTTTTTTTTTTGGTTTGGTTATTTACAATTTATTAAAACTATTTTTTGAATACAATATCAACCAAGTGGCCACCTTTGTTAGCAGTCACAAACTGCGATCTTTTTATGCGCTTGTCATCACCTTGTCTAGCATTTCGGCTTGTATAGCGTCGATTTCGGCACGAATGTTTGCCTTAAGCTGGTCAATAGTCTGCGGCTCGTTGGCGTAAACCTTACTTTTCAGATAACCGCACAAAAAGAAGTCCTGCGGGCTTAAGTCAGGTGATCTGGGGGGCCAGTCGATGTCGCCTCTTTTTGACACTAGACGTCCCAGGAATTTTCGTTGCAGAAATTCAATTGTTGCATTCGGAGTGTGGTATGGCGCACCGTCTTGTTGAAACCAGTAACCATCTAAGACCTTCTCATGCATTTGCGGGCAGACATAATGAGCCAACATCCATCGATATCGGTTTCCATCGACCGTTTCGTCGCGCAAGTGCCGGCCCAAACAGTTACTTTCCGGTCATGCAATTGCGTTTCAAGGAACTTGTGTGGATTCTCAGTTCTCCAAATGCGGAGAGCTTAAAATGTGCCTCGTCGTCAGTAAAATTTGCTTCCAAAAATTGGCTTCAGTGTCAACCATTCGAGCGACTGTTTGGCCGTATTCCAAGCGACGTGAGTGATCTGTTGGCAATAGAATATTTGTTGTTATTGCACTTTATACGGAAACAAATTTAAATCATCCTTTAAAATACTCCGCATTGTGGTTTCACTGACGCCAAAATGCTGAGCGCGACGACGATACGACACTGTTGGCTCCTGGGCAACGCTCTCCCTCACTGCTTCAACAAGTTCATTGGAGCGTCTTGGTCGTTGATAAACGGCATGTTGACGATCTTCTACTGTCCCGTGCTCAAAAAAATTTACTGCAGTGCTGGGTTGGAAGAAATCACACGTATGTTTTTATGTACTATTCAATAAGAATGCTTTCAAACAAAAGACATTTTACAATTTATCCTTAAATTTCAAAAAAATTCCCTATATCAAGGATTGGTATCTACCTCCAATTTGCTACCTACAAAAGAATTAACTTTTAACTTGAAATACTTATTAAATACCCTGAAATATCACTGACCTTTCTCGACTCTTTTGTTTAGACACTCACTCAAAGTGCCGGTATTTATTGCGATGTATTGCCCTTGAATTTTCAAAACTTCCAAATTAGTATTTACCACATTTCAACAAAGACTTCATAGTTTATCTTTCGCGCTATAAACAAAGGCATAAAAATCAAATTGCCAGACATCATCAGAACTAACACTAAAATAGAGCTACAACAACAATCATACCATACA
Organism: Anastrepha fraterculus; assembly: GCA_037575425.1. NCBI lineage: Eukaryota > Metazoa > Arthropoda > Insecta > Diptera > Tephritidae > Anastrepha > Anastrepha fraterculus. The sequence continues at coordinate 55,752 of JAYXIM010040025.1, forward strand.
CTTATACATAGTGTACAGATAGTGCATAAATTTTATCATTTCATCAACGACATCCGCTATCCGGCTGACAATCACACTTGAACGTTTGACTACACGCGAGCAGTGTTGCCACTCTAATTTGTATGCCTACCAAATGACTACTAAAATTCATACTGCGTACTTCATTCAATTAAATTTAAGGAAAATTTGGCTCTGCTTTCTTTCTTAACCTACGCTGCGTCTCTTAATACGTTTAACCAAAGGCAAAGCTTGAGTGCGCAGGCTTAAACGCGCTAGCGGTAACGAACCCAAAAGTAAGCTGCTGTGGAAACGTTATATTAGGGAAGTCCCTGTAAACACAGTCGACTTGAAAAGCTTCAGCAAAATTTGGAAACAATATTCACCAAAGGTAATTACGAGGATCGTTCCAAAAGTCCATGCAAAGTTAGAGAGATGGTTCTAATGGCGCGTAGCGAGGATATGTTCAGTTAGTAGCATCTGTTGGAAGAACATACACTAAGCTTCAGCCAGATCGGTTTGTGCTTGGCGTTCGTTTGAATCGAGGAAGTCGGGTGATTTCCTTTTCCATCGCGACAACCACCAGCTGACGCCTCAGCAGTTCTGGTCGCAAAACTATCAGAAATAGGATTCCAACTCGTTTCACAACCCTCCTATTCTCCAAACTTGGATCCATAGTATTTGTTCCCCAATTTGAAGAAAAGGTTGGCGAGAAAAAGATTTTATTCCAATGAGGAGGTGATTGCAGAAACGAAAGACTATTTTTCAGACTTAGACAAATTCTATTATTCAAAAGGGATCAACAAACTAGAACAGCGTTGAACGAAGTGTATAAGCCTAAAAGGAGACTATGTCGAAAAATAAAAAAGGTTTACCCCAAACAATTAAATAGTTTTAATTTTTGAACGCACGTTTCAAACGACCCTCGTACTTAGGTAGGAAACTATAGATCTACCAGTGACAAGTCGATGCAGATTTGGTAAAATTAAACATTGAGTAGCAAAACACATATTTTCTTATATGATTTCTTCGAAAAGTTTGGATTTAGTAGAAATCTTCGAGATCGTCTATAACTGCACCCATCGTTACCTTTGCCACTTTTGAAAATTGGGGTATTAGTTGTGAGAACTCCAATCATTGATATAAACTACAGAAGATAAAGAGATATTGAAAATTAGTTTGAGCGGAGGAATAAAGTACGAACAGTTTTTGAGAAAAATAGCGGAAAGTCCAGCCTTATTAAAATGCGTAGATGTTTTTAAGCCCAAGATCCTATTCTCCATAGCCAGAGAAGTCAAAATTCAGTGATCAAAGTTGAAACATGGCAGGAAGAAAACGAGTCGGCATCGTAACGAATGAAATTAGATTTGAAGAAATCGGCAAATAAATTGGCGCAGAAAGTATCCCAGCGCTAGATCTTTTAGATTTAAGGAATTGCCAGAAGGTCTTAGGATTGGTTCAAAAAGTTCCCCGAACAACCGCCAGTTGACTTAAAATTTTGACCAAGAACAAAACGAATACCATCCAACAGCCATCGAATTCACCTGATATGGATCCCTGTGATGTTTTTTTTTTTTTCGTTTGATCGAGTCAGAAACCCATGTCAGGGGACGCATTACGCGTTTTAACAGCCGAAAGGAAGTAGTGGAAAAATCAATGGCGGCTCTGATGGCTTTACGGAAAATAGAGCGGAATGGTCCTGAAAGTTTAAACTCATTTTTCTCGAAACTACTTTTTCCGGCACTCTCTGCATGATACCTCATACAGTTTTCAATATTTCTTGATGCGGTTTTTTAAAATATTCGAAAGTGTTTTCTCTATAGTCTGCCGGGCCGGATTTTTGATATTTTTTATTACAAAATTATATAACCATAATTAAAGTGTGACATTTATGACGTAAAACGCATACTTTTTGCCGTAAATTGCAAAATTTTTCGAAATTCAAAAATCCGGCACTACAGACTATAAAAAAAAAAAACTAACTAAATAAAGTAAATGACTATAACTATAGCTTTATTTTACAAGAATTTTTTTACTTCACAGATCCATCAACATTTCAAGGAGAAATAATGCAGGCCGTGGAGCAACTTTTTTTTCATTGTGCTTTGGGTCACGTGATTTTTTATATACTAATTTTTGTTAAGAAAAATTAAAATAATTTTTTTTATAAAGTTTAAGTATTAATAAACAATGCATACATTTTTTTTATATTTCTTTGTATGTTATCCCTTCTAAAAACAGTTTTTCTTTTAGCGCATTTTTGGCGCTGCTGGACGTATGTAACCCCTTAAGAGTAGTTGAGGAAAAAAAGGAAATGAAACACAAAGATGGCTTGTGTTAATGATTAAAATGTAACTTGAACTTTTCCACAAATTTATGTACTTATATGTAAGGTTGTTTATTTGTTTCGGTTTACATACAACTCCTATCCCTTTATTCTCGGTACCATTCTCATTTATTCCTTCAATAACCCTTGATTCGAATTTTTTTTCAAACAATCTTTTCTCTCTATTAACTTATCCTTGTTTTGTCGCTTTTTCATATTTAGAATCATGATTCAGTAATAAAAGGTTGTATAAAGTTTGACCACTGATTTAGGATGCTACTTATTCCATTGGTACAATTTAGAAGTAAAGGAGAAGGAGGTATAAGTTTATCCCTTTTCTGAAAAGGTTGCAAAAAATTTAAAAAAAGGTCGATGTGAACCATAGAATAATTTGTTAAAATGTTATTTTATGAATGGTACTTAATTATTTATATTTTTGACGTAACCCTTGCCGTGGATATATGCTACTTTCGGTACGTTTCGCAAAAGGACAACCTATGTATATCTTAAAAACTATACATTTCCCACAAAAAATATATTTTGCCAATTCTCAGAAGACCTACATATATTAATCCATGTACGAGTTTTGAATATTGCCTGTGTCATATCGTCCCAAGCCCAATGCTTTGTTTCGGTTCGGTCTTAGATTAGGTTATGGTGGTAGGCGGTCTGCACGACCAACTCACTTAGACCTTATAGGTCCATTCTGATACCACTGTGCTGCGCGGGAACCCCATTTACTTTCCTTTGTCGAACCATTTTGTGGCTTTTATGAAACGTAGAATTGATCCCAAACCCACGCCAGACAGCTCTGTAAGAGAATTGATAAAGTACTTACCTAGACAACCTGCTCTGATTTTAGCTAGGGCTGGACAATTGCAAAAGAAGTGCTCGACTGATTCTTCCTCTTCCTCATCTCTACAACTTCTACAATATTCATGCGAGAATACTCCAATGACCAGTGACACAAGCCACGACCTTCGAGATATTATCTATTGAGAGGCTAAGCAATTCCTTTGTCCTTTTCTTGTTTATTTGCGGTCATAGTAGCCTAGCTGTTACGTAGATGTATCTTCATCTTCCCATGGTACCTATTGACCTCTTGGATAATGTGGTTTTTTATTATTAGTTTACTCGTGGCCAAAGGTATTCCAATGGTACTTTTATCATTGAACAGTTGAAGAGCAGTACCTTTCCTGGCTAGCAATACTTTACAATATCCCTCAATATCTCTGTGCCTCGAAACCCTTGGTTAGGTTTTCCAACTTTTTAATCTGCACCTCAGAAAGTAATTGACTCACTTTGACTCCTTAAAGGGACCCGGTGGTCTAGAAATTTCAAAAAATCGTTTTTTCTTTTTTTCGATATTTCAAAAGAATACTCGTAGTATCATAAGAATATACTGTGAAATTTTCATGCGGAAATTCCCAATATTATAGCTTCTTCAGCCCATTAACTAGGTAGAGAGGAAAGGATGGGCCGTCTCGGGCTCATTCTAGCAAATCAAAATTTCGATGGGTATTGGAAGAGCATCATTAGACAACTTTGCCCTCTTCCGATCTGGCCCGATCTAGAGTGATACACGAAAACTTTTTCGCCTGCCTTCAGAGAAGTGTCGCGCGATTTTACTCAATCTTTTCTTTCTTCATTTTGTCTTTCGACATGAACTAACTTAACGCCCTCTTTTGCCCACGCTTTGTGCCAAAACGAAAACAGTATTGCCTTTTAAATTTTTTAGCAAAAGTTTTCATTTCCATGCTCCACTTTTTCTTTAGAATTTGCTCTGAAATAAAAAATAGCTTTTCCAAGAAAACATCACGGATTTATTAAGTAACTTAAGATGGCCGACACAGGGTGAAAATTACACATCTTACACCACTTTTTATTACTGCTTCAAGGTTTACAATAACCTAACTCATGATCCAATCATTTTTGTTTCATAATCCCAACCTAGCTTTTCATTTTTGTTTAGAAAAGTTGACTATTTGGAAAAAATTTGTTTCAGCTCTCTCTTATAACTCTTTGAAAATTACGGCCAGAAGAAAAGTATCACAAGAAAGTTGTTCTCAAAATTCTCTCTAAATATAAGTAATTTTGTATCATATGGCTCTTATCTCGGCCTACATTTCTGAAGAAGAAAGCGATGCTCCATTTGGGTACTGGGATTTTTGAATATATAAAAATAATGTTCAAGCGTGAATCTTGATTAAATTGAAATTTTAGCGATTAAAACTAGTATCTTCTTCTACCGATTCTCACCCTAAGCGCCTCACGTAAGCAAACTATTTTACACACAAAAAAGTTGTGCAATTGAAAAAACTTTTTTAATGATGCTGCTAAAAACTTTACTAAAACTTTGTTAAGAAAATCCCAAAAACCGGCAACACTGCGCACGATTTACTACCTTTTGTGGCGGATTGCCTGCCAGAGTATATGCAGTTAGCGCTGCTTGTACGAGTATGTATTAGATCGGAAGTTGCCACAGGCGTCTTGTCATGCCGCGATGCGCCGCTTATAGCCTTTGAGGCATACCTACATACGTTCAAACATACATACATGCATACGCTATATATACAAACATGATTGCCTTGTGAATCATAAAAATCCATACAAAGTACAACAAATGTGTTGCAAGTTGAAATCTTTAATTTTAGAGACAAATGGCGTGCAGCTCGTAATTTGCTGGTTTTTGTCTTTAGTTTTATGCTTTTTTCCAGATTTTCTTCAATTTTTTATTTTTAGCACTTCAAGCCTTTTTGTTTCGTTATTTGTACAATATTTTTGTTGCTCGGTTTGAAATTTTTATGTTTCAAGTGTTGAACGTCAATGACACAAGTGCCAGCCGATGCAAATCTCAGCGTGTGATAATTTCAAAGGAATTACGTTGTATGGCAACAACACAAAACAAAGCCATACAACAAAACTCTTTTTACTGCACACATTCGATTTCACATATATGTGTATGCAGACATACATACAGGCACACACATATATGTGGGTACATATGCGCGCCGGTGGCCATGTGCGGCCGCTTATTTCGCGGGATATGCACCGTAATTCATACAAATTGTTTCCGGTTCGACTGTGGAAGTAGACTATAAATATCAGAGTGGCTGTTGATGTGGAAGGTGGAATAAAATCCGAAGAATGAAGGCGCACATGGATATGATCAAATGACGATGGTGCGTCTCAGATTTTTAGCAGCCACGTATTAATCATAAAATAGTGTACATATTTATATATACATATGTATGTATGTATTACCAATTTCTATATTTCCTAAAATATGGGCATACAGATGAAAAGTCAAAGGATGTTTGGGCAAAATTTTTGTTTTTATAAAAAATATAATTCCCTGTTTTTTTCTTGACATTGTAAGTGGTGGCATTATAAGCTCCTCCGTAAGTTATATGGCCGAGCTTCTCCGCCTTTCAGCAAATGGCTATTATGAGCAGCTCTTTCGTGACACAATCTCAGAGGTTTGACAGGGGTGACTGCTATTTGACGAAACTTTTTCTATTATCTGGTGTGACCTATTCCCTAGAAATGGACTCCGAAATCAACCGTATAGAAATCACACACAAAATTACTCGACTATGCTGGCAGTCTTATACTTTTATCGGGAAGTCTATTTCAGCACGGGAATAAGCACCTCTGTTTACACTGACGGCTTCAAGATAGAATTTGGAGTAGGAGCAGGAGTTTTCTCTAATCAACCAATCAGGCAATATTTCAAACTCCTTTAAACTGCCGAAAAATAGTAGTGTTTTTCAATCAGAGTCTTCGCGCTCCTGCAGGCATGCAAAATGCTCAGTGATTAGTGTTGGGAGGGAGCCAAACGCATCTTTTCTGATAGTCAAACTGCGATCAAGACCTTGTCGTCCCCATGTTGTAGCTCTCTTCTAGTCAACTCTTGTAAGGACGAAATCAAACGTCTTGAACGTGGAGGAAAAATTTTTCTCATCTGGATTCCAGCGCATAAGAACATAGAGTGGAATGAAGTTGCCGATGACCTTGCCAAGAATGTATCTCGACAGGGTTCATGTTGTCCCCCCATCTTAGAAATCGGTGTCCCCTTGAGCGTTGTTAAAGGGAAACTGCACAATTTCTTTCTTAAACAAGCGCAAGACAGATGGAGTTCTATTTTAAGGGGCGCTATCTCAAAAAGACTCAGTCGTACGACAGGAGCAGTCCTCTGAAAGTGCTGAGGATCGTCCGCTATTCAGTTTCCAAACTCATAGCGGTGGTCACCGGTAACTGGGTGATCGGAACGCATGCGAAGAAGCTTGGACTTCCGTACCACTGCCATTGCAGAAGTTGTGAGGCTTCTGCCGAGAAAGGGACTATTGAACACTTTCTTTGCACATGTGTGGGTCTGGCGGCTGGGCGCCTGAAGTTCCGTAGTGTGCTTTTTGGCAATAATCTGCTGCAGTTTTTCAGCCTAGATCCCTTTTCTCTTCTGCACTACATCAACAGCGCTGAATGGTTGTAGATGGTTTTTCTTCTTTTAAGTTTTGTAATCTTTCGCAGGCCTTTGGTAGTAGGTATGGTATCAACTATGGCACTCTAGTGCTACTTGTAGTGTACCCAGGATACTCTTGCCATCTAACCTGCCTACCTATTTCAGCAAGACACTCCTCTTTGTCTGGCAAATGCAGCGCTTTGGTGTGTCCTCACCAATGCTAAAATTTTGTGATACTTGCAACATAAGTATCCCTTCAACCTTAGACTTTGAAACACGACGCATCATGCGCATTGAATTAAACTGCTCAAGGCTCCATCTCCTAAAGCAGATAGTCAATTGACTTACAACTTTGGCTCTAACTGACATTTCGGAGCTTCTCAGACTGGTGAACTGCGCACTGCCACCTACATTTGCCACTACAACATTCACGACCCTACTGCTCTCAAGGGAAAAGTGAAAATATAACGATTTACTACAGTGTAAGTCCATCCATGCGAGGGTAGTGTGGGCGGAAGTGTATATTCCGAATATGTGGGGATCTGGTTCAGCTTTCAGCTTCTCGACTACTGCAATATCTTTAAGGCTGCACTGATTTAAAATTATAAAAGCCGTGACGCTGGTAGACAGCTGCAGCTTTCCGGCCTCCAATGTAACTTTGTTCGAAAAACTGTTGTCAGGCGAAGGGAGAGAACAAAAGTTGTACAGTGTGCCTCGGATGTCAGAGAAATTCAAAATTGCCTTCGAATTTTTATTGTTCGGTGTGGTGCCACTAGGAAGATAATCTCTATTAACAGATTTCACTGTGAACTACATACTTAGGGCGACTTTCAGCAGGGACATGGAATAATACAAATGTCAATCTCCATGCCATTCAACAGAATAACCCTGCTTTTGACGCATTCAATGTAAATCTGCTTTAAGTAAAGCACATTTCCAACATCACCCATCTGTCTTTGCCAACAAATCCATAGCAAAACATTCATTAAGCCGATTAAGTCTGTTAAATCCAACCAATATTTATATGCGTGCCATAGCAAGTGAAAAAAGTGCAAGAAATTTGCAAAAACAAAAGAAAAATAACAAAAAAATCACAATAGGCAAAAACTCATCCAAGCGAAATTTATGTACATTCGACCTCCGTATCGCGCCCTGTCTGTCATGTAAATGGTCAATTACAGTGAACCCAGTTCAAAAAGCACATAAACAATTTGCGTTGAGCGCCTTATACTCGCACTCTCACACGCACACGCACACCCTCAACATGCTCTGCTTCCTCACTCAGCAATTGTTTGGTGTTCATCCCACGAAGGCTTTGGACATTTTATTACAACCACAGATATTTTGCAACAAAAAAGTTGATTTTATTTTCAACAGCACATCATAATTTGTCACAACAATGACTGCCGATGGCGACTTCGTGCTAGGAGACTAAGGGGCCAGCTGACTAAGGGGCTGCCTGGCTGGCTTTGACCAACTGCTTGCAGCCATGAAAATTGTCCACTTTGTCCTTCGCTATGTGGGGCTGTCTGAAGCAACAATGAGTTGTGACTGTCGTGGGACCAATTGGTCGCCGCTTGCAATTTCTCATTATTCTTCTTCTTATTATTATTGTGTGTTGAAAGGTATAAAAGATATTTAAATCAAGGTGTGCGAATTTTCTGAGTCTCTTAAATAAATATAAATATATTTGCTCAGATTTATATTTGCATGAAAACTTTTCGCTTTTACTTTTTTTAAATATACATACGTACATGTGTATGTATGTATATATTTTTTGCATCTTTGTGCCATTTTGACTATTAATTTTATTGTCATATAAATGTTAACAAATTAAATCAAAATAATGGTTGTTGACAAGTCCATAAATGTCGTGTTACACTTGCAACCTGCAGCTACTACATACACACACAGACCACAACAATAATACTATATTTTTATGATAATGTTGAAAATTTATTTGGCCGCATCGTCGCTGCGGTTAAAACGCCTTTTTTACACTGCATCGACTTTCGCTGGCATCTTTGACGTTTTTTAAATAACAATTTAATCCTCATAAATGTTGAAATGAATTAATACATATTTGTACATTTAAGCAAATACAACAATAACAACGACAACATTGACAGCTATAATAAACAGACCTGTTCACAGTTTCGACACTTTTCTCCGCTGATGTTCGGTTTCTCTCGGTGGCTATTGTTGTATTTCTGCTGTTGTCTGCGTTGGGTGAGGAGAGCGTGGCTGCCGTTGACGATATTCGTGTTGACAGAAATTATTAAACAGATGCCATCGTAAATTCGACAACAATCACCCCATGGCACGAACACTTCTGGAATTATACGTATGTATGTGCATACTACTGTGTCCAAAAAATAAGGTGACATTTGATTTTAAACTGCGCGCTTTGAAGGATTAGGAGAATTCTTTTTTTTTTAGGTTGGTAGTACTGTGAGTGACATCTATGTCAAATTTCATGTGAAATATTCATTTACTGTTTGAGATACGCGTCGTTTTGTGAGCTGCTAAAAGTGAGTTTCTCGTTTTTTGCAATGTCGAAATTTGTTGAGCAAAGAATTTGCATTAAATTTTGTTTGCGGAATCAATTTTCTGCTGCGTTGAGGATGGTGCAGAAAGCCTTTGGTGATGAGGCTATGTCTAAAAAAAATGTTTACAAGTGGTATAGTGAGTTCCAAGCCGGTCGTGAACGTGTCGAAGACGAAGAGCGTCCTGGGCGACCATCAACCTCAACTGACGAAGCTCACGTCCAACAAATCAAAGATTTGGTGTTGAAAAACCGTCGATTAACGATTAGAGACCTTGCTGATGATGTTGGCATATCGAAAGGCTCAGTCAATACCATTTTGAAGGATGTTTTGGGCCTCAAGCGCGTCAAATCTCGACTGGTACCGAAAACATTGAATTTTTTGGACTCGTAATTCGTGATCATTTCATCAAAAACTCAACCCATATCGTTCCGCAACCACCGTATTCACCTGATCTGGCACCGTGCGACTTCTGGCTGTTCAGCAGGCTCAAAAGACCGCTCCGGGGACACCGTTTTGACACGATAGAGGAGATTCAAGCCGCAACGAAGACGGAACTGAAGGCCATCCCGGAAAGTGACTACAACCAGTGTTTCGAAAATTGGAAAAAACGTTGGCATAAGTGCATTGTGTCGGGAGGGGATTACTTTGAAGGGGATGAAATTGATTTGGAAGAATAAATAAAGAATTTTCAAAATAAATACAATGTCACCTTATTTTTTGGACACAGTAGTAAATTGGGATTTAAAAAATTTATATTTGGGTATGAAAAAAATAAAAACAAACTAAATGAGAATGGTTGGTAATACCTTAATGCAATCGTCTTTCAAGTCCTTAGTGAAATTTTTTTGTCTAGTTTTCCTTTTGTTTACTTAAATCGACTTAAGTTCTTCTACATAGAAATTTCAAAGCGGAACTTGTCTATTTCTTCCTCTTAATTCTCTATATCGCTTAAGCGTAACTGGTCGAGTGCAAACACTGAGTATATGACAATCAGCTAAATGATTGAACAAAAGCGCACATAGATTTTATTAAAGCTAATTAATTACGATCGCTTAATGAGAATGTTCGCTTTTGTTGCGTGTTCGATATAAAATTTATATTCGACTTTAAAGTAACTTGAAAAAAAATTACTCATTAGGAAGTCATACAAGATCTCCGTCAAGCCAAAAGGCTTATAAGACCTTTTACCCATATTACAATAGGGAATTGCACAACATGCGTGAAGCAGACATCAGGAGAATAGCAGGTTTTCTAACAGGTTACTATTACTCAAATTACAATCTCTCAAAAATTCACATTGGGTATGAGACAGGGTGTAGACTCTGCCTGCGGATGATGAAATCATAGAGAAAATCTTATGAAGAAATTACTTAAAATCAAGTTGCCGAACATGATAAAAACACTGAGTTTAAAAAATAATTATTGAGCATTAGGTAAACATTATTTAATTATTAATTTTCAAATTTGTTATGATGTTCGAAACATTCAGCCTCCAACCTGATAGGTACATTTTCCTAAAGTTTATAAAAAAAATCATTATTTTTAACAACTTCCCTCTTCAATGAGTTATATAAGACTCACGAGAGCGTTTTGAAATAAATTCATGAGTCATGTTGCCCCGCCTTTTATACGCTTCGCCGTAGTAGAGCACTGCCGTTCTTCCCTCTACCAATATTCCCCTTCGTTCTACCTAGAGAGTATACTCCCCTGCTCTGCCAAACGGTTATGCTCTCACACAATTCATTTCTGTAAGTGTTCAACTAATTCAATTGTCAATAGAGAACAAATGGAAGGAAAAGGAAAGGAATGATTTTTTTTATTTTTTCTTAAAAGAGTAGATTACTGCATATTGGATGTAAAGTTAAACAGAAGTTTAAGATTTAAATTGTTAATTTAGCCGATAGCCCTGGTAGCTAGTGCAGTAAACATATTACTTTATAATTTTAATTATAATTTAATAAATAAATAATAATAATAATAAATTGTTATTCTATGAATTATAAAGAATTTGTAACCAAAAGTTGAACAAATTAAGAGATTTTAGTGAATTTCTTACAACACTTTAAGTAAGGGATTTTCATTTCGCACCCGACTTCAGAGTAAGTCATATGCGACTCATTTCTCTATACAATTTCGGACAGATTTTTTTGATGTGCTACTCAAGAAAGGGTCAAAAAAATTTCCTGTCTTACGTTCATGAGGCACAAAATGAAATAATCAAAATAATATAAATCTACTTATGTATGTAATAATTCATGAAAACTATATACAGGGCCCGCCATCTATCGTTACGGATTTGAACTAGGTATTATTTGAAGAATGGTAACACTTAGCTGTCATCTGATTTGACAGAAAATTAGTTTTATTCTTCTGCTGAACGAAAATGGTTGTGTATACGCTCAAAGAACGCTGCAAAATATTGCGACATTACTTTGAAAATCATGGTAATGTTGCAGAATGTGTACGATGAAGCTCATTTCCATCTCGGCGGGTATGTGAACAAGCAAAATTGCCGCATTTGGGGCTCAGAAAACCCGCACGCACTCGAAGAAAAGCCGATGCATTCACAACGAGTCACTGTTTGGTGCGGATTTTGGTCGAGAGGCATCATTGGTCCATTTTTCTTCGAAAATAAGCGAGGAGTGGCCGTAACCGTCAATGGAGAGCGTTACCGGGCCATTTTGAACGAATTTTTGTTCCGAGAAATTGAAGAGGAGGATATTGGTGGCATTTGGTTCCAACAAGATGGCGCCATCACTTGCCACACAGCGAATGCTCCGATCAATCTTTTGCGCACTGTCTTCGAAGATCACATTATCAGCCGAAATTCTGATATCGTTTGGCCGCCTCGGAGCTGCGATTTGACGCCGTTGGATTATTATCTTTGCGGTGCCTCAAAGACCAGTGTTATGCCAACAAACCAGCAACAATTGATGCACTGAAGACCAACATACGCGATGTCATAGCTGAAAAGCAGCCGCATACAATCGAAAATGTGTTGAAAAATTGGACCGATCGTATGGGATGGTGCATGGCTAGCCGAGGCAGCCATATGAATGAAGTTGTCTTCCATCATTAACAGTTTGAAAAAATATTGAGTAGCTTCTTTTCTATAGCGTTTTCAATTCCGTAAAGTTATAAGGCGGACCCTGTATTGTGACATAAATAGCGTATCACAAGAAGGCAAAAACGGATGTTGGCCAATCACAAAATGCATTGCATGTGGACAGGGAAATTGTTAAACTTCTTACTCTTCTTTCACTCATAATCGATGGCTACCTGCTCGGCGAAAAGCATCTTGTCAGAGGCTCCAGGACAATGCCCGAGGCATTTTATCGTAATTAGTTAGCCTTCATTCAACATTTGATATTCATCATTTCTTATTTACGTTGGAAAAATAAAAATTCTTAATAATCGATTATCCCTACTACAAACGATGCATACATACATACGTATGCAGTTATATATTCACATTCATGCAAGTTCGTATCTACATCTTATCAGCTGCACAATTATGAATGTAGGTGCTCAGGCAATTGATCAAAAATGCTAGGCAGTTGGCAGGAGTAACTTATTTCTGCATAAATATTTATGTACTTTACATTGCAGCTAAATACGCGCATTTCTTGACTGACTGTGGCAGCGAATACTGCAACTGCCAGTGGAACTCCTCGCTTGCAGATGTGCAACTCATAAATATTCAAAAGTCATGCGGCCGTCACTGCGGTGAGCCTACAGCGCAACAAGTCCAATGCACAAACTTGCACGTATATGTGAGTGTGTATGTATGTATGCATCAATTTTTGTATGTTTAATGGTTTTGGCGCTAGAGGGAATACGGAAATGCACTGTTTTGCTCATTCAGAAAACCAGATGTACAAATATATGCGTCAGCGTATGCAACTGGATAGTTGTTGTTTTTGTGTGTTTTTTTTTTGTTTTTGGTAATTGCATTGGCGTAAGAATTTTTGCTGAAAAGCGCCTGAGCAAAGTTGGGCTACATTTCAATTAACCACGTCCAAAAACAAAAAAAAACTACAAAATAAAAAAACAAACAAATTGGAGTGGCTAAAAAGGAAAGAGTTACAAGTAGATTAGGGGCAAAACGTTGCTGCAAGCGTGCACCAGCATGTGCGTGTATGGGTGACTAAGCGAATATGGCGAAAATAGCTTTTGGCGCAAAAACTTCGCTGCACCGGCGCAGTGTTGCTGATGCACGCAGTGTAAGCGCAAAAAGCGCGCGCATATGGGCGCAGTTGAAAATTCACACACACGCACAGATGTACATGCATACATACATACATTCATATATCTGTTAAAGATAAATACGCATCAGTGCTTTAACCCATTACTTTTCGGCATGCAAATGGCTTTGAAGTGTAGTAAGTAGGGGAACACTGACAGCCAGTCGTTGGGGCGATTTGTTGCTGCCACTGCGCTTAATTTGGCGGCTACCGTTTTATTTTTTGTTCTCTCGAAGAAGGGGAAGGTTTTCGATTTGTATTAATTTTTTCGTGTATTTCAAGAGTCTGACTTTTCGTATTTTCGTAAAACAAAAAAGTGATATTTGCACCTACACATACATACACACTACTGAATGTAAGAAACCCCGCTTGACAGCCGCCACGTAATAAATGCAATTTATAGTGATCCCTTCAAGCTGCATGCAGCAGCAAGACGATCAGTAGGTACTCAAAAAAAAATTAAAAAAAAAATTACAAAATTAAAAGCGCAACAAAAATGTGCGCTAAAAATGTGCAAAATTTGGGCAAGCCAATGACGCGCTTGTTCCGCTGCTTTATGCATCGAGTCGCCGCATCGAGTCAAACTCATTGACTCATTCACGCATCATTCAAGCGCCTCGCCACCAAGGCAGCCGCCACAGCCTAGCTAGCCAGCCAGCCAGCCGGCCGGTTCGTATTAAAATTGTTTATGGTTTTAATTAAAAACCACTTCAGCAACTGCATCAATCTGCCGTTGCAACTTCCTTCGCAGTAGGAGCCGCACTTGATGCCACTTGTTGTTGTTGGTGGCGCATAAATGCTTGCATACTTAACTCTTTACATTTATTTAAGTTATCGCAGAGTGGAGTATTTTTTTCTCTTCATTTTTTGCTGCCATTTTTGGTCAAATTATTGCCGTGATAAATTTTTATGCAAATTCCATACAATGCATCTACATAAACATACAAACATACACACATACACACAAATATTGCACGGCGGCACATTCTTGCGCGCAGCTCCTGCGTGCACCTAAGCAAGCGAACCTTTAAATATTTATTAATGTATGCATTAATTTGTATAATTTATAAGTGCACCGTTTCGGTCACTCCCATGCATATGTTGTTGTTGTTGTTGTTGGCGCTCGGCAGGTGCATTTTTTGCCAAAAAACTTTAATCGGCTCATTGACGAGCTCGCATTTCAATTTATGCCATGAATAATAATAATTATTGTGGTGCATTTTGTTTTAAAAGAGTTATAAGACTTTTATATTTTATCAAATATTGCATAAATATAAAAATGGGTATGCGCTGGAATGGATGTGTCCATGATGTTTTTTTGGTGGTAGTGAATATTCGTTTTAAATTATTCACCTGCAATTTATGGCCACTAACGAAAAAGGTTATACAGTTCGTATTTTTCTTTGCAGCAGCCCTGGACCAATTGAGGCAAGAGACCAAGAGACAAATTGTATTAATGCAGGGTGCATACGGTAACTGAGGGCATGCATATATGTATGCATGATGCAAAGAATAATGAGATGGCGCCCATCGTGGTCCCGTTACTTTGCGCTCAGCGAATTTGACAACTAGTTACGTGATTTTAGCTCCAGTATGGCCAGATTACCATTTTCGTAACTTGATTTATCATTTTTTTTTTTTGTTACTTTTATTATTTTGTGTCTCGGAGTTCTAGTTCTTTCTTCATGACATTTTTCTAGTTGTTCTAATTAAAATGTAATGTTTATAATTTTGTAAAATATACATTTTTTAATAATTATTTAAATAATTAACTCAGTTTTATTTAGCTTTACTTTTTTTTAACATCTGGTGGCATTGCCCGCGATTGCCGGTGTTGTTGGTGTTCTTCTGCTTTCGGCACTCACAATCTCTCTCTCGCTACTGCAGAGTTGCCTAGCTTTGGATATAAAAACGAACTAAATGCCCATTTAAAGAAAATAAAACACGAAATTTTTATTGTGTTATTTAAAGAACTTTGTATGCGTGACAAATTGTCTGTAGAATGTGCGTTTTTTTTAAATAAATGTGTTATGCTTATGTACAATTTAATTTATGAGTTTTTTTTGTTAAGCGAGACTCTTTTATTAAGAGCTATATTTGAAGTTATGTAACTAGATAAGGTACTCTTTTTGTAAAAATGTCAGTATGGTTTCTTTAGTATTTTCTGGTATTTTGTTGCTTATTTTTACTATGAATACACCTCTTGATGCTCTATGTCTCACTAAGGATTGATGACCGGAAGAAACAATTACACCACCATAGAGGTGGTCAATAAATTCAAAGGCTTTTAAAAATGTGTAAAAAGGTTTTCAATCTTAAGAAGAGTTGAGAGCGGGGCATTTAATATTTTTGCATAGCCTTAAATGGAGCCAAAAATTAAATTTGCACTTTCAAATTATCAAATTTTATAGGAGTAAAAAAATTTTCATTAGCACACTAAAATCTTCTCAGAGTGGCCTTTTTTAAACTTCTTTTGTATAATAATACAGTTTTTTTTTAACCTAAAGTCTCGGTAGCCTTAAATTAAAAACAAAAAGAAACAAACACCAAACTTAAAAATTGTCGCATTTTCGGTATAAAAAAGCACTAAATTTATTGCGAAGATCAAATGGTTGGCAATACTGCACAACTCTGCAAACGTGACGTCACGTACGCTCTGATGGGCGCAATCTTCTTTATATCATTCTTGTCATTCTTGATATGTATGTATGTGGAGCATCCTTTACCCAGCTAACTGACTCGTCAACATATCACTCAACTTCTCTTACGTTTTATACTGTATACTGTTAATATTCGATGCTCATTTCTCTCTTGCTGAATTCATTTGTTCCTGGCATTTACATTTCTAGTACATAAGCCAACGGTAATCCTACTTCCCGTTACTATATTTTAACAAACCGTAAGTTTGGTATCAATTCGCTTCAATTTTGTAACGCCATTTACGTTTAGTCTCTCGTTGTGTAAACAGCTATTTATCGCGACCATTGGTTTTTGTTATAAAATAAAGTTACAATTAAGCACTAAAAACTTGGTTTTGGTTAGAAAACATAAATAGTCAAAGCTAAGCACTAAATACGGTATATACCTATGGAGTGAGATTTTCAGCTATTAGCCCATAGATGTCGCTAGGAGTATTTTTAAACCTTTCCAAATGTCTTGTTTTTTTTCGTCTGTCATCTGTCAACAATATTCTGTTCATTGTTTGTTACGTTTAATACAACAATGCATTTTTGTCGCTCTTAAAAATGTCGAATTTCGTGCCTTCGATTTGCGGACATCGTGACACCACTTGTGAAATGCGGCTCTCCCGGTTCAAAAGGAAGTCTTTTTTGCATCGAATCGTTATGGGTGATGAAAAATGGGTGTATTTCTCCAATCCCAAGCGTAAACGATCGTATGGTCCGCCCGGCCACAAGCCAAAAACAACGGCCAAACTAAATCGCTTCGGCCGCAAGGCAATGCTGTGTGTTTTCTGGGATCAGCGTGGTATGATTTGGTACGAGCTATTAAAACCAGGTGAAACAGTTAACGGTGCAAGATACCAACGACAATTGGCCGATTTGAACAGCGCTATACACCGAAAACGCTCAGAATATGCCGATCGGCGTCACAAAGTAATTTTTCTTGATGACAATGCACCGCCACATCGAACAAGAGCGACCCGGGAATTGGTGGAGACGTACGATTGGGAACCGCTGGTGCATGCGGCTTACTCATCAGACTTGGCGCCTTCCGGTTATAATTTGTTTGCATCGATGGGCGACGCACTTTCCGAGCATGGCTTCAATTCTCACGAAGAAGCCAAGAAATGGCGCGATGATTGGTTTGGGGCCAAAGACGGCCAATTTTTTTGGCGCGGCATTCACAAATTGCCTGAGAGATGGGAAAAATGTGTCGCTAGGGATGGCTATTATTTTGAAGATTAAATTTGTAACCATGTTTTGTTAATAAACGTTTGAAATTGAAAAAAAAGTCTCATTTCATAGGTATATGTGATAATAACTTCCCGAAACTTTTATTTTTCTTTTTGCTCACTTTCAGATAAGCGATGGAGGCCTGCAACTTAACTCAAGAAATGAAATGAGGCATGCAGTTATCGTCGCGAAATGTGCAAATATAGAAATACAGCAGAATTTAATACTTGCACACCTCGCTACTTGCGATAAAATTTTTTTCCTCATGTCTCAGTACTTGCGACATTAGAAAATTGTTACCACGATACTTGCAACATTTTTTGTTTTTTTTGTCTTTCTCTTTTGCTCTTTTTTATTCCGGTAATGACATTTTTTTAAATTGAATCAGTTGAATGAATTTAGGGGAAGTACCGTCTATTCCATTTGCTGACGACATGACAGTTTTACAAAGAAAAATCGACGGTGCTTACAATAACAGAAAAAGCTGATATCCTTAACAAATTAAATGCGGGAATTTCAGTGAATGCATTAGCTAAAAATTTTCACGGGCATAGAGCTCATAAAGAAGTTTGTTACGCGATCTTAATCGGGTCCAGGTGAAAGGAAAACTCTTTATTTGTTGTTCGTTGTTCAATTGGTTTGCGGGAAAAAACTATCCAATTACAAGTGGTATGCCAAAATTCAGGAAAAGCATGGAGGTATGCACGCTAGCAATGGTTGGGTTGTAAACTTTATAAAGAGGAATACGATGGCTTAAAATTTGCGGAGACAAATAATCAAATAGGAGTGACTCCATCGACTCAAATTTAACAAAACAACTCAAATTTTTCTTAATCAGAATCTTTAGAAACATTTCGAGTACGCAGTTTTATAGCCCATGAATTTTTAGAACAACAAAGTACGACAATTTTTTTCTGGTGGTGTTTTGTGAATTCTTCCACATACAAATAAAATTTAAAATATGTCGAGTATTCGTTGCAGGGGAAAAATGCGTAACACCATCAGGAAAGAAATTATCAAAAATCACAAGAAATCCAGCAACTTCTAACTTCTACTTTATTAGACTAAAATTTAAAGAGCTATAAAACTGCGTACCCGAAAATTTTATTTTTTAATAAATATTTCTTTTGTAATATTTTTTTTTTTTGTAAAGTTTTTGGAATTTTATACATTTTTTTTATTAAATATTTTTTAGTAAAATTTTTATTTTTATTTTTTATAAAGTTTTTCGAATTTTTTAAATTTTATACGTAGGTAGTTTTTAACTTTGGTTTTTGCTATATAATGAACTTTAAGGGGTTAGGGGTAGCCCGAAAAAATTATGATTTTCAATAATATTTTTTGGTAGTCAGTTGCTTTATTTTAAAAAATACAAGTTTCAAAATTCGTGCAAATAAAAAAAAAATTGAGAAATTTTCATGAAAATTTCAAACTTTTTCGCTAAACTTTTTAGAAACATTTCGAGTATCCTGTTTTATAACTCATTCAATTTTATATTTAGAATAAAGTACAAATTTCAAGTGGCTCAAAAACGGCGTTGATTTTTGCCAATTTTTTCGACGGTCTTGAGTGGTTTTTTCCACATAAAAATTAAAAATAGTTCGATCATTCATTTCATGAACTTCAAACTTACACTTTATTACAATAAAATTATTGGGTTATAAAACTGTGTATCCAATTTTTTTTCTTCTTTTAATTCTGATTAAAAAGATTGAAATCCTGATGAAAATTTTTCTATATACATTTTTTTTAACTTGAACAAAGTTTGAAACTTTGATTTGTTGTATAACGATTTGCTGTGTTATACTACAATATTTCATAAAAAAAATAAAAAAATAAATTTTTTAAATAAAAGTAAAATATTCAAATCTGCTCAAGATATTGTAGTAGTCAAGTTTTTTAGTGAGTTTTATAAATATTTACTCACAAATTGCTTCACAGCAACTTTTGCTGATGACGCAGCCATCTTGTCGATTGGAGAAACTCAGATTGATTCAATCGAAAAACTTCAAATTTATTCAAATAACAACTCCGCGTGGACCACTAAATGGCGCATAAAACTAAACGAAACAAAATCGGTTCATATAGACTTCACACAGAAGAAGATCAAATATCTACCACAACACGCAAACGGCGTTCAAACCAAAATGCATATCGCGGACTTCGTGATTTTTTCGGTCAATGAAATCGTCCAAATGTGCGTACAATCGGAAAAATTGTGCAAAAGTTTGAGCAAACCGGGTCTGTAGGAGATGTGAAAACACCAGTGCATGCTCGTACAGCTCGTACTGCAGAAAATATTGCTGCTGTTCGCGATAGTGTGGTTGAAGAGCCGTCCACCTCAACTCGTCGTCGTGCCCAACAATTGCACCTCTCACGCTCGTCGTTGATGAACATTATGCATAAGGACTTGCATTTACACGCCTACAAGGTGCAATTGACTCAAGAACTAAAGCCTCTTGACCATTTCAAGCGTCGTCAATGGTCAGAATGGTGGCAAGAAATGGCAACCAATTTTCGAAGAAAATCATCTTCAGTGATGAGGCACATTTTCACCTCAGTGGATTCGTCAACAAGCAGAATTTTTTTGCATATATTTTAGTATCTTATAAAAAATCATTGTTAATTAACAAATCGTATGTGCATATAATTGCATTTCTCATTTGCAAATAAAATATTAAAAAAAAACACTCGCTCTCCAGATACCAATCAAACGCCACTACAGCGTCACTCATTCAATGATATGCTCAATTAACGTGTTAACATCCCCTATGTTTGATGTCGTCCTACCTACAAATTTTCCCACTTCCCCTTACATAGATAAATGTGTTAAATAGTCACGCGTTCAGTAGCAAATCTGCGGTGCGCATAAATTTGCCGCCATGCCATCTGACCTCAAAGCAACACATCACACGGCAATCACACGCCACGATAAGCAAAATGACTATTAAGCGAGGGAAGAGATGTCAGAATCATATGGGATATAAAAGAGAAACAAGTGTGAATTTATACACAAAAAAAAACAACACTCATTCATTGAAAACGGTAACACACGGTCCCCAGTTTGCATGCACGCACTCACAGGTATGTATGTATGTATGAATGTTTATGAGAGCCCCTCATAAATTTATGTCGAACAAATGGCCCATTATCACACAAAGCCATTTCTCTTACAATTTAATTTGGACATCAAAACGCGCGTACAAAATCTAAACACACATCAAATTCGTATAAAAAAAGAAGTATGAAAATTTATGTAAAATAAAAATATCGAAACACAGAGAAATGTGTCAAGTTATAAATTAAAAGAAGAGATTTAAAATGTGAAAGGGAGTCGCTAGGCAATGGATAATTAAAATTGGATGAATGACTGCTGAAGAATTTTGAAAATGAAGAAATTTGCGCATAGACAAGTTTCAAGAAAAACATTTACTACTGTGGTCAAATTGAAAAACATATCGTTTTATATGTGACGTAACTACTAAAGCTCGGGTATCGAGCATTGCGATACTCGCCGAAACTCGGCCATTGCTCAACTGCTCAAATGTTTGCTCGAAATTTTCGAGCTTTTCAACAATTTCGGCCGCCGTAGCCGAATGGGCTCGGAATTCGGAGGACGTAGGTTCGAAACACCAACAAGAAGGAAAAGTTTTTTCTAATAGTGGTCACCTCTCGGCAATGGCAAACCTCCGAGTGTATTTCTGCCATGAAAAAACTCCTCATAAAAAATATCTGCCGCTAGAAGTTGGCTTAAATCTGTAGATCCCTCCATTTGTGGAACAACATCATGACGCATACCACAAATAGGAGGCAAAGCTGCGGCTACACGTGCCGCAATCAGACTGAGAGGCTCAGGCTACAAACTTTACCTCAATTACGGACACTCAAGTACTCTAAAGAACTTTAGGTTCATCCCTTTGGCGGCTGATCAATGTGCACCTCTGCTTGGTTCGAGCCGAACATTCTCCACTCACATTCTTTCAAAGAAAAAGTGGGCGAAGTGAAGTATTTGGAGGCAGGGTCTGGTGAACCGGTTCACAGATAGCTCGAAATTGAATGGAAGGTTTAGCGGAAGAGTATTCTACAAGTAGCTCATCATCAGACTCAAGTTCAGGTTACCGGACAACTGCAATGTATTCCAAGCAGAGGTAGCGGCAATTAAAGAAAAAGCCAATGAGGATGCTCACTTGTGTCATAACTGTCACAGAGGTTAATATCAACTCCGACAGCAAACGGCAATCAGGACCCTGGCCTCAAGGATGGTGCACTCAAAATTGGTTGGAAAATGCCTGACGCCAGTTTTGAACGCATCCGAATTCCTCTATATAGGGCTCATCTGGGTACCTGGTCATAGCGACATTGCAGGAAACTGTGAGGTAGATGCGCTGGCCAGAAAAGGGGCCTGTGGGGCCAGAAGAAAAAGAACTTTATCAGTAAGTCTCTGTACTATATTTATTAAACGCACTGTCTATGAAATCTAGGAGCATATCTCAAGGCTTATGGGGATTTTAAAAACATTTTTGGAACATTTTTTTAGAATTCATTGAGATATTTTAAGTGCTTAAAATAAGTTTTTAAGAGCAAAACAAATAATTATTTATGCATGAAACCTAAATAAAATGTTTTACAGCTTGCGTTTCTTTACTTAGTAATCACACTTTGTATGTTTCTGTTAGTTCACCTAAAAACTTTTTAAATTTGAGTTCCCGCGCCAAAAGATTAAAATCACAGCTAGAAAACCCAAAGAGACGACCATCTGTTTAAGAAAACTACAAACGTTTTCGACACATTTGCCCGCCTGTCAGCCCGCGACGAATTAAATTTTTAATATTTGTAAATGCGTGCGATATTTATTTTTTTTTTTTCAAAAGCTAAAAACAATTCGTGAAATTATTCGCTTCGGTCAGTCGCTCCCACGTCAGCGCTGGCTGCTAAGCCCAGGCTATTAAGTGTGGAAACATAAATTAGAAATGCCGCGCATACTTGGCTAATTTTCGAAAACATAAAACATTCTCAAAAATGCGTTAGATATATTAGGCCGACAAAAAAGAGATAAAAATTAAGTAAAAAAAATAAAATTAAAAGAAAAAAATAAAGAGGAAATATGTACATCTGCGTGTGAAGCGTCGCTAAAGTGGCTGTGTCAATCGAATTGCGTGGCAAAATGTACAAGAATTTAAAAATTTAGAAAAAGATTAAAAAATGCGAGTGCATGTAAAATAAAATAATAAGCGTGTGAAAATAAATAAGTTTTATTAAATTTTAGTATTTCCAAAGAAATTCTCACACTTTTTTACCCTTTTGCCCAAGTCGGGAAAATTATTAATGAGGAAATAACTAAACTGTCAGTACTACGTCGTCAAATTCGTGTTTTTTGTTTTGTCTTATATGACAGCTTATTTAGTTTTTTTTTTACTGTTTTGTGATTTTTTCCGTGCGATTTTTTCTGTGCAAAAGTTCTTTGAAATGTTAAAATCTCACATTAATATCAGCATGAAAATATGCAGTGAAATCTCTGGAGCGCAAAAAAAAATAAAAAAATTTAAATAAAATAAAAAAAATAAAAAAAATAAAAAATTTACCACAAATTTCTGAAGCGAAAAAATAAAAATAAAACAAAAAACTTTAAATAACTAAAAAGTTTACCACAAATTTCTAAAGCGAAAAAACAAAAATAAAATAAAAAATTCACCCAAATTTCTGGAACAAAAAAATAAAAATAAAAAATAAACTTTAAATAAAATAAAAAAATTACCATAAATTCAGGAGCGAAAAAATAAAAATAATTTTAAAAAATTAAATAAAATAAAAAATTTACCACAAATTTCTAAAGCGAAAAAATAAAAATAAAATAAAAAACTTTAAATAAATAAAAAGTTGACCACAAATTTCTAAAGCGAAAAAACAAAACTAAAATAAAAAATTTACCCAAATTTCTGGAACAAAAAACAAACTTTATATAAAAAAAAAAATTACTATAAATTTCTGGAGCGAAAAAAAAATAATTTTAAAAAATTAAATAAAATAAAAAATTTAACACAAATTTCTGAAGCGTAAAAATTAAAATAAAATAAAAAACTTTAAATAAATAAAAAATTGACCCAAATTTCTAAAGCAAAAAAAAACAAAAAAAAAAAAAAATTTACCCAAATTTGTGGAACAAAAAACAAAAATAAAATAAAAAAATTAGAATACAATAAAAGATTTACAATAAATTTCTGGAGCAAATAAATAAAAATAAAATAAAAAACTTTAAATAAATAAAAAATTACCACAAATTTCTGGAGCAAAAAAAAAAAAAATAAAAAAATGATCACAAAGTTCTGAAGTGATAAAAGAAACATAAAATAAAAAATTTTAAATAAAATAAAAAATTTTAAATAAAATAAAAAATTTTAAATAAAATAAAAAATTTACCACAAAATTCTGGAGCGAAAAAATAAAAATGAAATAAAAAAATAAAAATTTACCACAAATTCAACACCGCATTTTAAGCAATAGAGGTAAACTCCATAAGGTGCTGCCCCAATGCAGGCTTGCTTCGCTTGCTTTACTTTGAAAGCGTCTACATTCCACCTTGATCAGAAAGCTCCCGGAATATATTTATTTTCAGAAAATTCAAAATATGAATTTATTCCCCAAAGGGAATATATCGCCTTAAAGTACTCCCCATCAACTGCAATGCACTTGGCCAGCGTTTGATCCAGCTTTCGAAACATTGTTGGAACTTTTTTCCTGGCTCTATGTTCCACTTAGAAATTATGGGAGAATATACATATATACATGTATTTTCAGTATAGCCATCAGAGCCGTCTTTGATTTTTCCATTACTTCATTTCGACTGCTTCGGCTGCTAAAATGCGTTCCCCGTAGTTGTTTTTTGACTCGTTTAAACATCAGAAATAAATCGTAGGGAGCCATATCAGGTAAATTCGGTAGCCGTTGGATGATATTCTTTTCATTCTTGGTCAAAAATTCACGGATAAAGATGGCACTGCGCGACGGTGCATTATCTTGGTGCAAAATCCGCGAGTTGTTTTCCCACAAATCATTCTTTTTTTGTCGAATTGCTGCACGTAAATGTCTCATATCGTCCAAAAAATAGTCCTTATTAACTTTCTGACCTCCTGGCTAAAAATTCGTGGTGTCCAATTCTTTTTTACTCCATAAAAACCGTGAGCATCGCTGTCTTGTTTGACTGAAAACGAAGTGGTTTGTTTTTTTCTTAATTCATTCGGAGCTCTCCACTCACTCGCCTGATGTTTTATGTCTGGATTTCGTGTCGTACTCGTAAACCCATGTCCCGTCTCCAGTGATGATGCGCTTGATGAATGTTGGGTCGGGTTCAGCCTTGGAAGTCATATTTTTGGTAACCAACTTCTTTGGGACCAACTTTGCAGCAAAACGGCGCAATCCCAAATCATGAACTACAATGTCTTGAACGGATCCATAAGCAAGGTACAAGTCCTCTGCCAGCTTTCTGATGGTTAATTTGCGGTTTTTGATCAATTTTTCTTTCACTTTATTGAAATTTTCATCACTTTTTGATGTCAATAGCTTGCCATTAACTTATTGTTGTTGCAGTTAACTAGGCCCTGCCAATGCAGTGTAGTCACCGACCATCATCATCTAACGGTAGGTCCAGGAAATGTGCTGTTTCGACAGGTTGAGTGCAGAGGGAGTGTGGAGTTATATGATACGTTCGTCATCCTCGATGGACTCACGATCTCTTCTGAAGCCTTCATGCCACTGGTAAACGGGTGCTTTCTTTAGAGTATTACTACCAAAACAGTTTTCTTCTGTCGCTGCATTCGAAAAGCGTTACTAAGATGGAGCCCACAAGAAAGATCAATATCTCTCAAAATTCTATTGAAGACTTTAGGACATGCCCCTGAATTTCAGTGTATAAGAGAAAAGCCAGCTGGACCAAAAAACTGCTGTTTCAATCGAAACGTCAATAAAAGTCGAAGTGAGTATTTTAGTTTCTAAGAAACGGTCATGGAAATCAGTGCGAATTACAAAACGTTTTTCGTAGATTTCTTAAGGAAAATGCAACAATTTGGCAATAAATCGTTGGATATGTTCGGTTGCCAGCAATTGCCATTTGAAAAAATGTATTAATTTATATGCAAATACTCAAAAAATATTCAAAAGAATTTGCAAATTGCACAATTTACCTGAAGACCTTCATTTCAGTCTGGTTTTTTTATATGAAAACTGAGATGTGTTAGAAAATTTTTATTAAATCGTGATTTTTGACTCTAGACTTTCTATATGAGAACTGAGATGTGATAGAAATTTTTTATTAACGTGCCTATTTTTTTATATCGAGATACCTAGAAACTAATAATCACGTGGTGCATTCCTCTTATAAAGTCAAGAGTTGAGATTTGTTGCTCTTGATTATGTTTTTTTTTTGTTCTAAATTTCTTGAATAAATATAACCGATGTCTGATGTTATCTCAATCGATTTTCAGGTGTAGGAAAATTATCGAAACATGAAAATTTCAAAATGCGATATCTCTGCGAAAAAAAATTGATATTTGTAGGCAAAACAAGAACGCCATTTGAACAATAAGAAGGCTTATATTTAAACGATGCCATCCTTTAATTTTGGTAAAAGATAAACATCTGCAAAGGGTACGATAACCTCAAATATGGGCAACTAGTTTAATGGAGTTTTTTGCACTTTCTTAGGTTTGAGATGATTTTTGGAGAAACGCCATTGGGTACCGCGGAGGCTGATTTGTTTCAAGGACTTCCAAGGATTCTACATTATCCTGGTTACAATTCTTATTATTTTAAGCTAAAACAAATTTAACACATTTTTGAATATATGTACTTGTTAGCTAAATAACAGCTCACAATCATACGATTTAATAAAGATAGTGGAAAAACTTATAGACAAAAATGTTCATAAAAGAATGACTCTTTTATCCAGCTTTTAAATGTATATCTTCCATATAATCTATGAAAGACCTTCATTTCAGTCTGGTTTAATCAATATGATCACTGAGATGTGTTCGAATAATTTTGTATTATAATCGTGATTTTTGACTTGACTAATTTTACAATGAGAAGCTTTGAATGAAAGTTGTAGATGGACATTATTATCTACAAAAACGTATTCTATAAAATTTTCGTAACTTTCGAAATACCTACGAAATAATCGCAATCACTACGGTGCATCCTCTTATAAACTCAAGAGTTGCAGCCATTTGACATGACTCTTGATTTCTGTAAACTCATTTTTAAGTTCTTTTTAATAACGTTTTTATAAACTCGCATCCTCCTAAAATTATGAAGTTAAATCCTCTTTTGACTGGACTATTTACGCATTCTTGTCCATTACTTGTCCATTTGTATTCTGCTGCAGTCTAATTCACAAGTGTCAAATATGATTGGCGCACGACGCCATTTGTAAAAATTAGAAATTTTCCGAGAGGGTGATTAATTTTGTGCCATCCTATATAAACAATGAAAATTCTTTCAAATACTGTATAATAAAACATTCGCGTACAATTTTTTTAAAAAATATATTTTAAATCTCTTAAACCCTTAACGGGTTATCTTCGCCTTTTCACATTCTCACACTATTGCGCCTTATCCATTTTTCTCTTCATTCGCTTGTCTGATTAGACTCTCTTAGTAATGCAGCAAAGTTGTATGCTTCATTTTTCGCACAAAAATAGAAGAAAAACTAAGTCGATAGAAAGAAAATCACCTTTACAATTTTTAAAATAAGCTTACCCTCTAAGGGTTAATATTTAATAAATCTGGCTTTAGCATGAAATAAAATACACAAATCTAACCGGTTTTTCACATAAATTAGTGCGCATAAAATAGTCTATTCACATTCCTATTCACAATTGCATACTTTCAGGCGGAAAATAGTCTCCTCAATTAACGCATTTGCTTGTACTCACTCACACCAATAGCGCGCTCCATATGCCACTCCAACATCGTCACTTCCATTCGTCACTCTCTAGTAAACAGCTGCTAGAGCGTAAGTTGAGCACCACCACCACCAGCAGCTATTCGTTTCACTTTAACTAGCGCGCTTTGTTGTTGCGTGGCACAATGTTTACCTCAGCATGTGACCGGCTGGCACGTTGCACATCAAACAACCGCTACGTGAAGTGGAATTCATAAAATTCAGCTTTCGCCAACTGAAAATGCTGGGTACCTGTTAAGTGACGCGCGCCGAGATACAACACCTCAAATGTTTGCGACGACACCGACCACGCGACCACACGACACAGTGTGGCCAACGCGAAGCGAAAGAAAATTACAGTCAAAAATAGTGGTACAAAATATTTTTTTAGATTTGTAACTTTATTTTTTGTATTTAAAAAACAAAGAAAATTTTAAAAATTTTGCAATAATAAATAATAAATAAATTTTGTTCGTTAATTGAAAATAATTACTGATAAAACCCTAATGCAGTTCAAGGTTTCCACAACATTTTAATATTTACAAATATGAACTAAGCGCCGACAACCCTGCTTCCAAAATGGCATCCGCTTTTGCTGGATACTGAATGGGTTGTGTTGCCTGCTGCTGCGGGCTCGTCTTTTGTTTACGTTAAATACCGTGTTCCGACGCAACAATTCCGATTGGTGTATTGGAAAGCGGGCGCGCAGCAATGCGAGTAGCTGGAAGTTGGTGCTCTCAAGGTTTTGTATATGTGTGTAAGTGCATTGCGTGTTGCTATTTGCTTGTAGCTTCGTTTGTTTTGTTGTTACTTTTTTCGGTACTCAAGTTTTTCAGATACATTTCTGGCATGGCCGCTAAACTACAGCTGATTGTTGGGTGTAATTAAAGTGGCTTGCCTTCAACATGCACACACATATGTATGTACATATGTATGGGCTTGTTTGTATAACTGAGAATTGAAATGAAATAAAGAGACAAATAGAGAAATTTAATTTAACTTAATGTTAGGCGTTTTCGATTCGTCAACCACTTAAAGGTTTGTAAATAAAATAAGTGGGCTGTTAAATATGTATTTGGTAGCGCTGATTTATTTATTATGGCAGTATTTTGTTGTATATTAGCTGCAAAACAACAGCCAACTCTGTTAACCCGGCGATGGCTGTACTGGTATAAACTTTCATTAGCTGCTTTCAAGTCATCAGCCACCTGGCGGAAGGTGAACAAAGAAACAAATGTCCTTGAATCCTGATGATTTGGCAGCGCTGTATTACTTAATTAAATTTTTTTTTATATTTTTTTATATATTTTTGTTATATACATATATTTTTTTAAATTTTATTTATATATTTTTTTTAAATTTTTGTTTATATATTTTTGTTAATATTTTATTATTATTTTTTTTACATAATATTATTTCTTTTAATATTTTTATACAATATATTTTTGTTAATATTTTATTTTTTATTTTTTTATATATTTTTAAAATTTTTTTTGTATACATACATATATTTAAAAAAAAATTGATATACATATATTTTTGTTAATGTCTTATTAAATTTTTTTTTTAATATTTTTACAAATTTTTTTTTATATATTTAAAAAAAAATTTTATATATATTTAAAAACTTTTTTTTTATATATACATATGTATATATATTTTTTTTTAATATTTTATTATATAATTATATAATTTTTTAATTTTTTTTTTAATTTCTTTTATACATACATATATTTTTGTTAATATTTTATTATTTTTTATTTTTTTATATTATTTTTTTTTAATATATTTTATATATATTTTTTAATTTTTTTTTGTATTTTTATTAATATTTTTTTTTTTTTAAATGTTTTTATATATATTTTTTAATATTTTATTATATATATTTTTTAATAAATTTAATATATATTTTTTTTAGTATTTTTTATTTATTTTTTTTAATTTTTTCATATATTTAAAAAAAATTTTTTTTTTTAATATTATATTTTTATATTTGCAATGTTCATATTTCACGTTCAATGTTCATGCATATTTGTAAAGTTTGAAATTTTAAAGCAATTTGTTGTGGCCAAAGAAAAGTAAACGACACAAAATGCATCGAAAAATATTCAAATAGGTAATGAACGTTTAAATTTGGTAAAAATAGGCAAAATCCGTAAAATATTTCTACTTTTATCTACTTGAAAGCCCTTGCTTAGACCAGAGATTGTCGCTTGTGAGCTAAGAGACTAAAAACAAACTTGCTTGAACACCGCGAAACTGTTTTTTGTTGCAATTATTATACAAAATTACAAGTAAAATCACTCTTCTTCTTCATTTTTTTTTTTACATGTACATAGGTGCGAGTTTGACAGGCACCTAAGTGTGCCATGGTGTAAGTGCTTGGTCTTTTTTCTTGCGTGTTTTGACGAAGTTGCTGTGCAAAATTAAAATTTTGGCCTTTAGATTGCCTGAATCAAGATTGTCTTACCAATTCGTCTATGGTTGAAGAATCATACAGTATTTCGAAAAAATGTGCAAGGAATAATAGACAAACGTTCCTAATGGTTCTAATGGTCTCAGGACCCTTCCCATCAGTAATGACTGAAATTTTGGAAGGTGCGCTGGCTACACTCAGTAGTTGCGGTCTCAGAGTCAACTCTGACAAAACGGAGTTGATGCTATTCACCAGGAAATACAAGCATCCGCCTTTTAAGCTTCCAAGACTACGCAACCAGTGTCTAACACTCGCATCGGAAGTCAGGTATCTTGGTGTAATACTTGACCCCAAGTTCCACTGGAAGCTGCACATAGAAAATCGAGTTAAGAAGGCCAATAAAGCCTTTTACGCCTGTAAATCTATGTTCGGCAAAAAATGGGGTCTCAAGCCACGTGTCGTACTTTGGATGTACAACTTAGTGGTTTTGCCAATTTTGGCATACGGTTGCTTAGTTTGGTGGGTAGCTCTCCAGAAGGGCTACAACATCACTAAACTAGAGAGAGTGCAGCGAACTGCATGTGTGGGCATCACTGGTGCTTGTAGAACATGCCCTACTGTTGCGCTCAACGTTATTCTGCACTTACTTCCTGTGGATCTGCAGGTCAAATCCATTGCTGCTCAGAGCGCTATCAGGTTGAAGGAGCTCTGGGAGACAATGGCCTCTGGAGACAATTTCCTGTAGGACATAGTAGCATCTTGAAACAGATCTCCCCTTCCTTCTCTGTTCTTCGCACTGATATCTCCATCCGCAAACTGTATTTTGAGGGTAGTGCTAAAGCTATATTTCCGAGCAGGCAAGACTGGAAGGAGAGGAGAGTCGGCACGGATATAGGTACCTCTGTTTTCTCTGACGGATCCAAAGTGGAATTTGGAGTGGGAGCGGGGGTTTTCTCTAAATCAGCCAGCATTTTGGTATCCTTTAAACTGCCGGAAATGAGCAGCGTTTTTCAAGCAGAGGTCTTCGCGATCCTGCAGGCATGCAAAATGCTTCCAGATCGCTGTTGGGAGAGGGCATTTATATTTTTTCCGATAGCCAAGCTGCGATCAAGGCACTGTCGTCACCGTATTGCAGCTCTCTTCTGGTGAACTCCTGTAAGGAGGAACTCAAACATCTCGATCGAGCAGGTAGCATCTCCCTTATCTGAGTTCCTGGGCACAGGAATATAGAGGGAAATGAAATTGCCGAGGAGCTTGCCAAGAAGGGGTCGACAGAACCGGTTTCAGCTGTCCCCCTCGCATACATCGGTGTCCCTTTGTCCGTTGTTAAAGGGAAACTACACAATTTCTTTCTAAGAAAAGCGCAAGACAAATGGAGGTATGTCTCATTGTGCGCTATTTCGAAAACACTATGGCCTCAATACGATCCCCCGCCATTCAGTTTCCAAACTCATTGCGGTATTCACTGGTCACTGGGTGATCGGTACTCATGCGGAGAAGCTTGGAATTCCGTACAACCCCTATTGCAGAAGCTGTGGGCTCCTACAGAGTAGTATCAACAACACACCTCACTTGAAAGTTCCACTAACGCCTAGCAAAAATTCGTTGTGAAAGCAGCAACAGTAAAGCGGTGTTCAAGCAAATTCTTTATTGTTTAATTTTATTGTAGTGAAATTATTATTAGTAGTAACATTATTAATAAATCAAATTCAGCTTTTCGTGCCACATTACACCAAAAACTCCTTTGGACTTCTCCTGCCTCTATATATGCATATATACAATATGTCGAGAATGAGTTTCGACATTGAAAATAAATTCAATTTTTCGATTTCAATTAGCACAAATACACCTAAGTTACGTTTTGTATGTGCAATGCAATTGATGAGCTCAGAAAAAGTGATGCGAGACAAAATTTTTTGACGACCTTATCGAACACATTGGCCCTTCGAAAAACATCGAAAATGAATAATCCAGCCGTTATTTCTCAATTCACTACTCGTTTAGCTATGGAATCATTTTTCAGCAACGAATTACTATCCCAGGGAATGTTGTAGTCAACCAACCAACCGGAGTCGCTACACCCATAGCGAAGAGGCAAAAAGCTTCGTCGAAAAACTCGTTTCTATTGTATTTTATGTAAGAATCCAATAAGTCAACAGCACTCAAAAATCTCTTATAAAGAGTGGCTCAATTTCAAGGGCCGATGTTGAATGTGAACCACACCTAAACGTCAAGTTTTTTTCTGCATTTCATTCAACATTTTTCAATTTCAGACTAACTCAATTTGAACCATGGAAAGACACACAATCGAGCAATGCGTTCCATACGTAATTGAGCCATACCAATATTATCATAATAAAGAGAAATGACAATAATTTCCTAAAAAAATTGTATTTTATTCAAAATCAACACCGGCCCTTAAAATTTAACCACCCTTTATATGTTTTGCTTGCCTTCACTTGAGGAAGGGGGCGTGTCCACCATGCCCAATAGAAAGAGCAAAGTCACACCATTATAACGATGAAAGTCCCAACCTCCTAGGGTCCTTATAGAACCCCCAGGAAAAAGCTTAAAAATTAGGTTTTTTACGACCGTATTTGCATCTTGTACTCAAATATCGTTGAATAGAAATTTATAAAGCAATTATTAACGCAGCAAGCATTTAACTTAGGTTTTATAATTCATACTATTTATGAAAATGTTGTATTATCGTAAAATTTATACAATTTTTTGTGCATTCTCAAGCGCCCCAGCCAAAAATTTGGAATAAAAAATTTTGTCTTCCAAATTTTCACTTATTATGAAAATATTATTTTAGCGCTATTTTTTAGTCCAAATTTTCAATATTTTTGAAAATAATGATTTATCGATTCATTGCGCGATTTTTTATTCCAAATTTTCAGTTTTTATGAAAATAATGATTTATCGAAGGCCAAAGGTTCATTTAACTCTTTTAAAAAGTACAAAGTTCTATCGAACCCCATTGAGTTTTGAATGGGTTTTTCGGTTTCGCTCTATTTTTTTTTCACAATCGTTTCTTTGACAATTCGTCCCGCACATTTATTTGGCACGGTATTACAAACGTTTAAAAGAACATTTGTAATAATAGAATTTTAATAAAATTCGTAGTATTATAAGGTAAAAATAGCTTTAAATCAAATCTTGAATTAATAAGAAGTGTTCGAATCCTGTTACTTTACTGTGTTTGTATTTAAATAAATTAACCGTCTGTAAAGGGCATTTATTCAAGCTCATGCAAAAAACGAAAATTTTTAACGTTAAATATTGCTATTAATTATAAATCAAAAGACTACATTTGTGTTTTATAATTTTCATTTTGTTATAAAATCCAAGCTGTAGACAGAATTACTTAGTGTAATACGACAGGTGTAATTAATAAAGGAAAAAAAAAAAAACAATAATAATAATAATTTTCAAATTCAGTCCACGCACTTAGCCATTATAAGCAAATTTATCGTGGCAGCAATGGAAAGGTAAGAAATTAAAAATATATAAAAATATTCGGTCCGAGCCAAATTTAGGACTTCCTTACTTTTTTTAATTTTGGTATTTTGAGAACTCCCTTTTCCCTCCTAACCCTCTTACCACATCCAGGGCGTGTATACCAATCATATATCACAATTCATCTAGGCTTAATATTATATATCAAATAATCTGAACTAATCAACACTAATTTATAAATTTCGAATACATAAAAAAGAAATACGAAAAGACAAATCTACATTCAATTTCGTACTTTGCATCTGTACTCTTCTTTTGCGCACTCACCTTATAGCAGTTCGTCCAACAGCTGCGCTTATCGTACCCGCTACTTTTCCCCTCTCGTGGGTTCAAATTTACGAAATTAATTGTTTATGTGTAGGTATGCGAATAATTTCGACAAACATGACAACAAACATTCGTATAAAGTAGCGCACGAACATTTATTCATTCGTTCGCTTGTTTGTTTCCGGTTTTCGTTTATAGGCTCAAAATGCCCATAAAATTATCTACCAATGGCATAACATTGCAGCAGTGGTCGTAGGCCAATCATCAATGCTTGGACTCCACCCTCGATAAACGGGATTGTGTAAAGGTAAGTAGTAGTAGGTACTCGCGCATACAAACTTGCACCAATAATGGACACAACAAAAAAGCACAACGCCAGCGACGCTGGGCCAATCTACAGTCCCCCCATTCGGCAGCAACGCAATAGCTGCTGCGCTAAATAAGTAAACGGTCGGGCGGTCATTCGAGTACATTATGGCATGCCACAGCAACTGGTGCTCGGTGAGGTATTATTGTGGCTGGTGATAAGCTCAAGTGGCACATGCGATTGCAATGGCCCCGATTAAATCTCCAATCAAAACGTTGCAATTCATCCTACCTCCAGAGACGGCCATTGTCCTGTTGGTGTGATTGCTTGGAAATTTTTGGGCGCGTGATATTCAATTTCGACGCAATATTAAATGCGTTAGAATTTTAAAAGCAGGTGCCAAATGTGTAAGTGAAACGCACAAAAAGAAGCGACCCTTTTGTGGAAATAACAATTATTCCAATATGTGTGTATGTTTGTTTCCAGCTGTTGTGAGAGTATGCATGGAATTTTTCGAGCACAGCGGAAACTGTAATTATTCGAACAGCGCTTCCTTTCATCAGCTCAATCTTAATCGCCATTTTCACTTTCGAAATTTTTATTGCGCAATTTACGATTCGCCTATTCTCCTGCTACATCAGCAAAATCAGCTTCAGCACAGCAAAAGTGAATCACTTCTCTACACCTCGCATTGAGATTTCCTCACATTTCACTTTACTCCTGAACTGGATATTTGAGATTTCAATACTTTCATCTGTAGATCCTATTAATCGCTAATTTCGTAATAAACACTTGGCGTATTTGACAACGTTTGATTTTCTGTGGTGTTCGTGCCGGCCGGCAGTCAACCCGTCTACACAACACTCGTATAATCCGCATTGGCATATATTCATATGTTTGTATGTATGCATGGAAAGTAGCAGTGTTGCTTTCATACAGCATCGAGGGATAAAAAATGAGCGCAATATTGGGCATTATACGAAAGATAGAGAAGTGGAGTTCCTGTATAAGAAAAAAAAGATATATAAATAATTTTTATTAAAAATGGGCAAATATAAATTGATGGGCGAATTGTAACACGTACAAATTAAATTTATGAAATAGTTATATAATTTTTTATGACTGACTGACACAAATTTTATAAATTTATTTATTTAATAAAATCATCTTCATAGCTGATGACCCTTAAAAGAAGTATCAATTGAGTAAACAATGAATGAATCATCATCATCAATCAGGTTTCAATTGTAGAATAATTTCCATACAAGAGATTAGATTTAGATTTATTTCAGGTTTGCACTTCGACCTCATAGTCTTTTGTGCCCTTTTCTCATCACAGTACCTCATCCAGACCCAGTTCCCTTATTAAACTTAAGATAGAGCTGGTTTGGACTGAGTATATTTGCCTTTCTTCCGCCTGCAAATGGCCGAGATGTCTCAACCTTCTCCATTATAAATTTAGTTACAAATTCTGCACCTCCAGGTGGATTTTCTACATTCCTGTGATTACTACTCTGAAACTATGAATATATACATTAGGCCGGGTCGATTTGTGGGGAGGCAAACAAATCATATTCTAGGGATCAAAATAGGAAACTTTGCCGAAGGAACCATACCTCTAAAACGAATTCTGATGTCCCCCAATTTGGGTCGAACTTTTAGTGTCTTTTGTGGGGAGGCAAAAAAATCGCCCATTGCTCTGTGAAAATCATATTCTAGGGATCAAAATAAGAAACTTTGCCGAAGGAACCATACCTATAAAACGAATTCTGATGTCCCCCAATTTGGGGGGAAAGACAGATGTCAAGTCTAAACGCTTTGTGGATAAACCAGCTTGGATTGAGGCATTGGAAGTCAACATCACTAAAGTTATTCACGAGATTCCCACCGAAGTCCTCCAGCGAGTCATTGAAAATTGGTGTTAACGGACGGCCGAATTACGGCACAGTTGCGCCCAACATTTGAAAGGGATTATCTTTAAAAAATAAGAGTCATGAATGGTTCTACACAAAACTAATAAAGATGGCCAATCAATTTGAATTGTGTAAAATCTGATACCTCTAAATTGATTAACGTTTATATAACACGTGGGCTAAAAAGTCCAGTCATTTTTTTGTTTTATTCAGCCTCGTAATTTCTATCAAGATCAACTCAATCATTCCAGCGCTGCTCTAGCATTTCAATACCACTTTTGTAGAACGATTGCGAAAAATAAGCATCTGTTGCAGCGATAACCTCTTCATTCGGGTGAAATTTCTTAACGGCGATCATTTTTTTTAGGTCTGCGAACAGCCAGTAGACTTTGGAAGTCAAATCTGGCAGATGCGGTGGATGTGGTAGCAATTCGAAGTTCAATTCATGTAGTTTTGCCACTGCTTTGATTGACTTGTGACCCGGTACGTTGTCTTGATGAAACAAATCAGTGAGCAAACGCGGCACCCACTTTCAACAGAGTTTTCTCATAGTCAAATGCTCGAGCAATATAAAGCCAACTCGTTATTTTGATCTCTTTACGATGTCAGCTAACTCCCACAACTTAACTTTTCGATCATTCAAAACGATTTTGTGGATTTGTTTGATGTTTTCTGGTGTTAGTGCCTCATTTGGCGTCATTTGGACGTCCACTGCGTTGTGCATCATCGGGGTCTCTACGATCACGTTTGAAGTCAGCAAACCGTCGTTTGATTGTTGTTTCTGATGGGGCGGAGTGCCCATAACACTTTTCAAGTCATTGCTTCGCTTGAACGATACTTTTCCCCACCAAGAAGCAGTGTAAAATTAACACATGAAATTCTTCTTTTCTCCATTGTTTCGAAAATAACAAAAGTAGCTCAATAATTCACGAATTAATGAATAGAGTATCATGAAATGTTAAGAGCTATCTTTTAAAGGTTAGTACTAACTGATGAATGCAATAAAACTAGTGGCGCCTATGTGCTAAGCCCGTAAGGTGAGCAAAGTACCCAAAGGGAGAAAAGAAATACGACACAAGTAAATTTTCAAAAATGGGCGATGTCACGTCCATATTTGAGTAAATGTATGTATCTCGATACCGACCTAATAAAACTCTCACAAACTTGGTACATTCATTGCACCCCACTTCATTTAGATCCGAATTATTGATATCGGATTAAAACTACGCCCACTTTTTTATATGAATGTTAAATTTCCGACCCTTCCTCTCTATTACAACCTTATAATATATAAATTTCAGTCCTAACCGGATTTAGGCCTCTTTACTTGCTTAAAATATTATTTTTCGGCAAAAGCAGCTTTGTTCTTCCATGCCACTTGCGACTCTTAGAGACTCGTTCTAGACTACTCGAGGCAACTTCTGTGAATTATGTGCGTACGCCCCTATTTTAGCGCGGCGCAGCTGCATACGAAAGTAATTCCCTTACCAATGGCAACAATCATTCATTTCGAATGGCAAACACTTAATTGCAGCCTTCCGCGTAAATATAAATGTATAACACAAGCAAACATACTTACGACCATTTTGACCCATATGATAATGCGTTATTTAAAGTGGCGACTTTTGTCCCCCAGCAGACCAATTTTGGTTGGTCAACAACATTCTTCCCAGCTGACAAACAACCGCGCCAACAACCAACCAACAAAATACTAAGCTCGTCTGGCTCGGCACACGATTCACTCACCTACATAAATAAATATTCACCTTTCCTTGCCGCACACCACAACTGGGCAATCGATAGCTGATTGTTGACTGTTACGGGCAATCAAAACGGGCGCTGTCGCAGCCAAAGGCAAAGGTAATGATCCCGATGATGATTATAATGATGGTAGTGGTGGCGGTAGTGGTAGTGGTGCGCTGCTGGCTGCCATTGCCGTTTTCAATTTAAAGAGCAACGCAGCGTCAACAAACCAAAAACCAACACAACGGCCAACCAAACAAACAACAACTGTCGCCAGAGTACGAATGGGTATACATACAAGCAAACTCGTATGCAAGCACAGATGTGTTCGATGTGGAGTTGTGTAGTAAAGCTGGTGCCGTAACATCAAAAGGCAAAACAATAAAGCAAAGAATTAACCCAACACATCGACATGGACGCGCGCACTAACAGCGATAGCTGCCGCACACCGCTACAGCACCACCACCTCACGTGTGGTAGTAGACCAACAGAACGGCAAGAGCAGAAACAGGAACAGTAAAACGAAAGCCATAGCTAGAGCAGCAGCAGTAGCAGCGGTAATCAACCAGCCAGCCAGCCAGCCAGCCACCAGCGAACTGCAACACTGACACTGACAGCCAATAAGAACATTCATCCAACTGTAACAATGCAAACACTTTCGTCGAGTGCTGCGTGCCTGTTATTCGGGATGTACGATTCGACCAACACAAAATTTTCGAAATTCATTTGCCGTTCTCGCACGGCACGGACCAATAAAGTGCTGCCGACTGCTATTTGAGCAACAGCACCAACCAGCAACGGGGGCACAACAACAGCACGCTGCTGCCATTTGAAGGCGCACACAGCAATCGGAGTCGGCCAACAGCCAACCACGGTAACACGGTCACACAACACTGCCAGTTAGTACAGTCACATGTACACAGCTCGCCTCGTACTCGTCGACACTATCGACCCAGTCAGCAACCGTGGCACCCATTCGATATCACTCTGCAAACGTACGACCGACCGACCATGCCCATACCCATACCCATACCCATTGCAGACGCGCCGCAGTGCGGCTTATCGATTTTTTCATTTTAACCCCCTTATTGATACACTTTCGCTTGCCAGCCAGCCAGCCAGCCAGCTAGTCAGCGTACCAGCTGTTGAGATACGAGGAAATCGGGCACGTTGCTGGCGTTAACTGCGCGTCGAGTAGGAAATGTGCTCTAAAGTAAGGTTAGGCGTGCAGCCGCATAAGAAGTTGCTGGCACTGCCAAAAACGTTTATGGATGTACAAAAATGTATATACATACATACACACATACATACACTAGTACGTTAGGCGCGTGTATCAACGGAAAAAGGGGGCTTTCCGCACACATACAAACAAAATGCGAAGACAAAGTGTGCTCGAAAGCCACGCAAACATACTACAGTGTTCAACTGCTAAGAAAAAATTAGGCAAATAATTTTGAATTATATTAAATTATACCGTATCGAGTGGTGTTGTAACATATCCGTGAGATATGGTATTTTTGAAAAATATTTCACTTAAAAGCCGACCTTATACTCGAAGACCTCACAAATTGGCCCTCAGTGAGTAACGTTACATAATAAGAAAAATAAAAAAGAATCAAAAAATTAAATCAACGCAAGTGGTAGCAGAAGTTCGTGAAGAGGATAATAAAAAAGTTTGCAGGGCCTTGAAACGATTTGGGTATATATAAATAGAAGGATAGAGTTCGTAAAGGAATATAAAAGCAAGCCACTTGATTTCTGGGGCAACGTTATTTTCAGTGACGAAAGTAAGTTCAACATTTTTCAATCGGATGGAAGGATTCGAGTTTGGAGAAAACCCAATACCGAAGTTGATAAAAGCAATACAGTACAAATACAGGGAAATATGGTGCTGGGGGTCTAAGGGTGTGGGGATGTACATATGTCAACATCAAGCGTGGGTAATATTGTATTCATTGATGGATTGATAAATCAATTTACCTTAATATTTGATTAAATGATTGTATAAAAGTGCGGAAAAACTGTGTGTTGGAAATAATTTTTATTTTCAACAAGGTAATGATCCCAAGCATTCTGCCCACATCATGTTCCTTACCATCTTCCCACACCACCACAGTCTCCAGACTTGAATCCCATCGAACATTTGTGAGATGACTCGGTAGAACTAAAATTAACATAACTAGTAAAACCCAACTGAAGGAGTACTCCAACAGGAATGGGAAAATTTGAGTCCAAATGTGACTAAAAATTCCAAATAGACTTAATAAAGTCATCAGGCAAAAAGTAATGCCTACTAAATATTAAAATTTCATTGAACTTAATATTTTATTTGTGAATCTGAATTGTTGAATAATTTTAAAGATTAAAAATATGAAGAATTCTTCGATTTTTGTTTTATGGAGGTGGCAAAAATCATTGAAAGCCAAAAAGTGAAACTTGTCTTTCGACTCACCCACTAAAAACCCACCTCAGCTCCGTTTTGCCCCCGCGGTACGACCTTAAGGTAATACTGCACGAGAGGGGTGCGGCCTAGCCTATTGCCTCTTCATGAAAATCTGCGCTGCTGTTCAGCGTGATGCAGTTTGGTAATTCCTAATACCGTTAAGTATTACTTCACGGGAGGCGGAACGGCCTATTGCCTCTACATGAAATTTTGTCCGTGTATGTATATATGTATATTTGTGAAGTTTAGCGCTCGCTATCAGGTAAAAAATTGTTGGCTACAGTTCCTTATGTCAATTGATAACAATATCGCTTAATTTGTGTGAAAATTGTGAAGCACAATAAATATTTTTTTACTATCTATTTATTTTGCATTGCATTTTGATTTCTTTTCTATAAACTCGCAGAATTCTCTTACTTTTCCATCATTTTTATTTTATTTTTGCGCTTAAGTTTTAGTTTTCGATGTCGAGTCATACTAACATTTTTTTGCCACATCCTGGTGCGTGTTGAAGTAGTGGATGTTCTTAAGGATCTTCTTACGGAAATTCAATTAAAATATTAACTTTGTGTGTGGTAAGATCGTGTTTAAGTGATTCAAGGCGCAAATGTTATATACAAAACTGTCAGAGATCGACATATATGATGTGATGTACATACATATATATAATGAGGTACGGCTTTCTAAAGACATCTGCGAAAGACGGCTGGAAATTTTTACTTTACTTAATATAATACTTTTATAAATTATATAAAAATGGTTTGGAAAAATTTGAGCATGATTTTGTTTTTAAGAATTGTGGCATTCAAAGAACATTAAAACTAAACGCAGAGCAAATAAATGATATAAGATCAGCTTAAACCCCTCACAAATACTGATTCCTCGTTCCACATTACGTTAAATAACAAATAAATGCCGAACTAAGAAATAAGTCCATACGAGTATACGATCAAAATTGAGCATAGTTTCTCGAAACCAGGCCATTGTCCGTGTATATTCCAAGCATATTTCATGCGCGCGTTTATTATACGACGTAAGAGTGCACAAGCAGCGCGCTAGCCATTGCTGAGCGCCTAATGAAAATATCGGTAACGCTGTGCAGTTAACGTCATGTGCACGACACGGCAAACGATAGCGACATTACGTCGTTTGACGTTTCGTTAAGAAGTCACCACTGCAATGCCGTTCGCTACGAAATCGCATCGAACGGCAACTGAAAATGTGCGCCTCTATAGCAACAATGCAAAGCGACGGAAAGGTAGGCTTACGGTACGGCGGCGACAACAAACGTACACCAACCGGCAATAAAGACAAATTTATTTCGCAGCGCTTTAAAGATGTCGTCGTGCACGCGATATGTGCAGCTCCCGACGACTTCAAGGGACTGAACGGACGTCTCACCACCGCGCAACTCTTCCGGACGCATCATCAGTTGCCGTTTAGAGAATTCACCTTGAACCAATTTTCGGAGTACACACACATTGAGCTGAGGGTCGCGTAACTCGCCTTGATATACTTTTAAGTGAACGCGTGCACTCCAGATTGTCCTTCAGCAACTAGGGCACAACCTTGGCGCTTGAAGGTTTTCACCTTGCGCTCAATGTCGTACGCTGCTAGGTCAATGACGTGACCTTGTCGTTTGGCGGCCGAATGAGCACCAATGAACTACAAACAAATTTTTAATCTTAGCTAAGCGTTAAAAACCGATAAGGCCACGCGCACACAATGGCTGTTAGAATGCGTACGTACATATGTACATATGTATATACTTGTGATACAAAACATATGTATGTATGTATGAGCTGGCTTACGTCTTCCTGATTTAGCAAATGTGTATGTACATATATAGCGGTGTTGTTTGGCAACGCTAGAATAGAAGCTGTTGTATACGTTAATAGATATGTAAACGGCATGCCTACACATACATATACATATGTATGTACATATATAGTATATGCATATATCGCGCTGTTAATTTAATTTGAAACTTGTCGCGCCTCTAACCAGGAAGTTGGTGTACTGGGTGTGGCTTTTTTTAACGTTGTTTAATTGTCATATAAAAGCCGTCGCACCACTACCGATTTTCCGCCACTCTTTGACAAGACAAAAACAAATTTGTCTCGATACTCGAACGTGCTTCGTTCGACTTTGCTGGCTGGCGCTCACCGCGTTCGTTCTTCACATCTTTTCTACGGCGAACGCGCGCATTTGTCGGCGCTGGCGCGTTCAGCGCGAGCTCAACATCAGCTAACAGCACCCCACAATCGCTCAGCAAGCAAACGACTGTTGGTAAACACACACACAGTTCGTTCGTTCGTTTTGTTTGCCATCGAAAAACACAAACCATACGCAACATGCTGATATGCTGCTGACTCACTTGAATAGCACAACCATCTCACTCACTCGCGCGTTATTCGCAACCCCTAGCAACCAATAGACGTGCCATGTCGCTTGCACTCACTCGAATGGATTTTTCGCATGCTTGTATCATTCATCCACAAATATGTTAGGCGCGCGCTGAATTACCTGCTCACGTTCACCACATTTGTCAGGCAATTGCTACCACAGCGTTTCTCTACGCCTAGTAATGCGGTCAGAAATTTGTTTCACTTTTGTTTTGAGCGCTGCGCGTCATCATGGTACACCGTGCGGCGGCTACGCGCCGTGTTGAACGCGCACTAAGCGGCGGCTGTGTTGGCGCGGAGTCAATGTACCCAGCGATTTTCGGTAGTTTCAACGGTTATTGAACTCTCGAAAATGTAAAAGTAGGTAGAAAGGTAGGTGACCTCACGAACCACCGAAGACGCGCAGCGCACTCACTGCCATTGGGTGTTGTTGTTGACGTTGACGTTGACGTTGTCAGTAACGCACCTTTTAAGCCCGCGAAGGTTTTCACTTTTACCAACTCGAGACGCATTTAGCGCCTTTTGTAAATTCGTGTGGTATGTCTGAGTATGATGAGAGAGTGGTAATGTGTTTGGAGACTTTTAATTCTGTTGAATTTGTGTAGGTGACATGCGTAGAGCGTCGAAAGAAAATGGGGAGGCCAGGCCATATGGGAAAATAGAGGGCAATTTCAATTTCGTATAAAATTTGTGTGTGTGTGTACATACAAAAATAGTTTCTTTACCTTAAAGTGCAGGGGTACTGAGTACTTTAAAATAACATTGTAAAGAAGTAGTTCGAGTAGCATTCGTGTTTAGTAGCCAACCAGTCCACTTTCAGCAAATGTGAACTAGTCTACTAGTGACTCAATTATCACTAGTTCTAAAAAATATTTTTCGCTCAAAAGTTGTAAGACGATAGCAGTAACGTGCTATAAAATGTGCTCTTGGTGTTTTTTTTCACGATCTCCATGTATTAGGTGTAGTGATGTGCCAAGTCGAGTGGACGACTGGAGTACTTCGATGAACGTACTCATGTACTAATCTGGAATTCGAAGGCACAGACTCGTGAAAAACAATTCACGGCTTTGTATTTTTATGACCAAAAGAGTCCTATTTTACGATGCACGTCTCTACGTTCAGCTCCCCACTCAATTGCTCTGAATTTAAAAATTAGCGTCAATTTTTTTTTCACTTAAGAGAGCAAACCGGTCGTTTTAAGCATCTACAGCCTGTGTCAGAAGAAAAGAACCGGATTTTTTCTTGTAACTTCAAGATATATTTCGTTCTGCTTTTTGCTGCCTAATAAGTCCCACTCAAGGGCTATGACGCCAGTGCTAAC
This sequence comes from Anastrepha fraterculus, assembly GCA_037575425.1. Taxonomy (NCBI): domain Eukaryota; kingdom Metazoa; phylum Arthropoda; class Insecta; order Diptera; family Tephritidae; genus Anastrepha; species Anastrepha fraterculus. Next base: position 99,515 of record JAYXIM010040025.1, read on the forward strand.
TCAGGTTAGTGTCGTTCGAAACTTTCCCGTAAGCGCAACTAAACAAAAATCAGTGAGAAGTACGCTAAGCGTTTCGAGGTGGTATTTTTATGCACGTATTCGGCTGCAATGGTGATTAAAAAATAAAAAAAGTTTGTTGTGATGTGGAATCAGCGGCATAAAGTGTACAAAAATGTTAATGACTTTTCTGAGCTCGGTTTGAAGCGAGTGACGACAAAAAAGCAGGATAAAGTGACCGTCTAACTTTTTAAGCGGGACCCAAGCACGATCAGTTCTTGCTAAAAAGGGAATAGATGTGAGTATCAACACCAACGAACGTCGACTGAAGGAGGCAAACATATCCTACCGTTCCACATCATCAAAACCGCTGCTCTCAGAAAAACACATGGAGAAACAACAAAACAAGAAATGACGTCACAGTATTGGACTGGCCTCACCAGTCCCCAGACGCCAAGCCCATTGAAAATGTGTGGGGAACTATGAAAACGCATCTTGCCGGAAGGCCAGTCCTTGATTTAAAGCAACTCGTGCGTGAAGTTCACAAAATCTAGTCCTGTTTGTCGACGAGCTACGCAGAAAAGCTGGTTCAATGCATGAAAAAGATGCCAGGCTATACTCGACAACGAAGAAGACTACACGGTTTATTGAGTAATTGCGAACATACTTTCATATAAAATTTTTTAAATATGTGTGTATCTTTTATACTTCAAATTTTTACGGTGTACGTTTAAAAGGTGTTATTCTTTTTTTTAATATTAGCAACAAGTTAAGAGTTGATATTCTATTTTTATAGATGCATGTAGAGTGCATACGGTAGCTGAGGACATACATATATGTATGCATGTGGCTCTAACTTCCCGAAACCATAATTTTTCTTCTTGCTCAGATATGAAATGGTGGACAAGTCAAGCAATGAAGAAACATGAAGTTACCGTCGCTAAATGTGCAAATCACACCGATTAAGTGTGATTCCTAGTTTTCTTAAGTGATTGCGTTCATTCGTTCATAAGGTTCGCCGTGAATTGAAAGCATCAGACGACGACGATGCAGAACCTGGACTCTTCTGACCGCGTCCGATCTGCAGAATTTATTCAACAAGTGCAAGCGATTACTGACGAGGATCCTTCAAAATCAATGAGAGCCCTTACGAGGGAGCTTAATATTGTCCATGAAGATCTCCGGTATACTAAATCCTACGTTATTCCCAGAAGACAATTTATTTCGGAGCAACGACGAGAACAGCGAGTTATTCTAACAAAACTACTTCTAAATAAAATTAAATACCATGAAGTGGATGTCGCTTTCTTTGTTTTTACAGGAAAACACTCCGGTCTTAAAACCTTCAGTAACCGAAATTTCTGGTACAATTTTCGGGCGTTATTCCTATTGGGCAGCATCTCAAGCTCCTCGCACTCACGTATTTCGCCCTCTCGTTTCTTCTTTCGGGTAATGCGTCTCTCTTCTTCTCTTAGCTCTCGGTAGCGATCCCACATGGGTTTTTCGGGCTCGCCGGAATCTGATTTCTTCTTCGGCGGCGGTACGTAGAGAACGAGAAATGTTGCTTCATTGCTCGTGAATGCCGGTTTGTTGGGCAGTACTTTCTGTGAGCAGGAGTGAGAGCCGAGTGGCAAGCCTTCTGGCTGTCTGTTGTGATTGCAGCTTTGCAGATGTTATGATTGTTTCTGGCGAAAAATATTCTAACGAAAAAAATAAAAGACCAACCACAGGCATGCCAGATGACTATGTTTTAATCCTATAAAGGTTCCTGTTGTCATGCACACGAAACCCCGGGCACAGTTATGGTTTTAGGTGTTACGTGAGCAAAATGGGAAAAGTCATATCACCACACTTCTTTACTCAAGAATTTTGAGAAAATTCTGCTAAATCTATCGATATTCTAGAGACAGTAGTAAAAAAACCATTTCTTCCTTGAGTTCTGCAATCAATACCGTTATGGTCAATATGAATAAGAATCATTTGATTCGGACAAAATTCTCCGACAAAATGCATTAAATTTTGTTCAAAATAAAAACCTATAAGTTTTACTCTCAAGTTGTCCTCAAATACCGTACGCACCTATATGTACATATGTACATATATAAGTTCTAGTCCTATTACTTGATCCATAGTTTATTTATTTTATTAAAGTCGATAAATAAAATAATTTCCATTCAACTATTTATAGTATTTCATGACAACTAAAACAAATAAATAATTGGCGCGTACACTTCTGTTAGGTGTTTGGCTGAGCTCCTCCTCCTATTTGTGGCGTTCATCCTGATATTGTTTCACAAATGGTCGCCGTAGCAGAAAGAATTGGTGCGTGACTACCATTCAGGAGTATGTAGGTTTGAATCTCCGTGCATGGAACAGCAAAATGATAGAAAAAGTTTTTTCTAATAGCGGTCGCCCCATCGGCAGGCAATGGCAAAGCTCCGAGTGTATAAGTATTTCTGCCATGAGCTCCTCATTTCACGATAAATAACATTTGTAAATATGCTAATATTTCGAGAATTTAACTAATTAAGTGTACTTCTTTTTGAAGTTTAACATTAGAGAGGTTTTCCAACAGCAGTCGCTGTTCGCCAGTCAATGGCACGTATATTTATGTATGTCTCATTGAAAGTGGTTTCATAAAACCCACCTGCAAACCGTGAGCATAGTTTTGGTGACTTGACTCTCTTATACTTTTCCAATCACCCGTTATTCAAACTGCAAGAAAGTAAAATAGGCAGTGGCTGCTTCGATTTTTTCGTGCATGACCAACCAAATCTCTGTTTTTGCTGACCTCTGTTATGAACAAACCGCCATTATCTCACTTATTATGCTAGCCAATCAGCTGATTCCTTCAAATCAATCTGATTCCGATAAATCAAAAGCCCAAGAACTTGAAATATGATCTCATTCAATGTTCTAATCAAAGGCGCTTTCAAGGCGCATACAGTTCTAACTCGCTCTAGGAAGAATAAGTCATTAGAAACTAAAGAACAAAGTGTCAAAAATGCTGCCCTGAAAGACACCGGAAGAGGCAATGAAAGAGTAAGAAGATACATTATCCACTCCAACTACACATTCACGATTGAAAAGGTACGACTTTATCTATTTAAGGAAAATAGACTGAAAGCCTAAACTTATTAGTTTGGAGATTAAGGTTGAGGGCGGCAGACTTTATTGAAAGCCTTGGAAAAATCCGTATAAAACAGGTGCTGACGTGAACACTATTATTGTATCTTGAGTATAAATTTATGAAAAAAAAGAAAATGGGGAAATATCCAAATTTTTAAATATCTTTAAATCAGATGCTTTTATTACGTCGCAACGTTTGCTATTAAAAATAAACAAAAAATGCGTTTTTTTAATTTACTTTTGTCAAAAAAGTACCGGGAATTGTTCAATAAAACGCAAAATATTTGATTAATCATCAACATTTATTTTGTCGCCTTCAAAGTAGACTCCATTCGAAGCAATACACATATGTATGCCAACGATCCAGTCATCAAAGCAACTTTAAACGCGTTGGAAGAGATCTTCTTCAGCGAATTCTCCTTAATGGCCTCTATTGACTCGGCGTGGCAATTTAAGTTTTGGGAAAAGGAAAAGGTCACAGTGGTTCAATACGGTGAATATGGTGGTTGTTCGATGATATTTGTCGAGTTTTTGGTCAAAAAAGTGTTCACAATATGAGCCTTGTGCGACAGTGAGTTATTATGGTCCAAGATCCATGAGTTTTCTTTCCACAAATTGGCCTGTTTCCTATGCACATTATCTCTCAAATGTCGCATAACTTCCAAATAATAAATATTCTTTATTTACCGTAGAACCATTTGGGATGAATTCCGAGTGCACAACACCATGATCGGGACCAGAATCTAAGAAAACGAGTACCATGATTTTCCCTTTTGACCGACTTTGACGTGGTTTTTTCGGTTTTGGCTCATGTGGATAGCGCCATTCAGCCGCCTGTTGACTGGTTTGCATATCAAAATCATATACCCACGTCTCATCAACTGTTATGATACGTTGGGTACAAATTCACTTGCTCAAGTATGTCTTTCGATGATTTTTTTGAAAGAAATTCAACTCTCTTGGAACGAGTCGAGCAGCCACGTGTCTCATGCCCAATCGATGTTGAATTGATTCGTGGGACACGCTAAGGTCACGAGCTTCCTCCTTACTTAAATGATGGTTTTCCAACACCATTTCCTTGAATTTGTCGACGTTTTCATCCGCTGTAGACGTTGATGGGCGACCAGATCGGAGCAAATCTTCCACGACTTCTCGGCCCTCTGCAAAAGCCTTATTACCATTCGTAGGCTGGTGTTTTTGATAAAGCACACTCTCCATAGACTTTCTGCAACATTTTCAACGATTCGGCGCACGAAATCCCTTTCCACACAAAATTTAAGACAAATTCTTTGTTCGATATTTTTATCCATAGTGAAAATCGCAGAGCACACCTGCGGTTGACTGATATAATTTAATGCCAAAAACAAGCTAATTGACAGATCAGGCTCAAACTCTGCCACGCTATAGAGGACAGTTGTACCAACATTCCAGCATAAAAAAAAATTAGACATATGAACGATTCCCGATATTGTTTTGATAGAATGTATTTTGCAAAACTTAACTCCTGAATAATTTTTTTGTAGTTTAATACTGAATATAAATTTTTCAAAAAAAAAACAAAGAAAATGAATAACTATACATTTTTTTAAATATTTTTAAATCGCAAGCTTTGCTATGAAATATAAACGTGGAATATTTTACCAAATCAGCCCATAATCCTCAGAAAATATCAAATGTTTTTTTTTATCCCCTATAATCCCTAATCATCACACCTTTAATGCCCTTCTAAGCAAATAAGCTTCGCTATGAAATTTAAATAACTTTGTACCCCTTAGAAAAACATCAGCCTACCAAATATACTAATTCCCTTCTAAGCAAATAAGCAAAAGAAGCAACACTTAAATCCACTTATATCAAACACATAATCAACTTGAATCAACTCAGAAAGCCAACACACACATACACAACCAAAATTGTTGCTTATACGCTGTCTGGTCTTTCGAGTATATTTTAACAGCTGCAACGGAAAGTTGCCAATTTTCTCGCAACAATCAGCAGCAGTTTTTGCTGTTCGCCTGGTGCATATAAACTTGGCAACATTGCAAGTGCTGCAAACGCGTTCGAGTTTGGTATCAAGCGAGCTAACAAATCCGACCGTGGTTGGCTGGCAGGCTGCTGGTGCCAAACGTTGTGTTGGTCCCGTCCAGGTGGCCGTTTAATGGGTCGTCGGTTGATCGGTTGGATGGTGATGGTGGTACGTAGTCAAAGCAGTAGGTGGCCTGAGTGTTTTATTACCATTGACGACGACGACGACGACGATGGCGGCGGTGAAACGAGATCTACTCCATTCAAGTTGGCTCACCGACGGCTCGCGCCGCATCGATGTGCGCTATCGCACGTCTTCAGCGTGTTTAACCGTGTCAATGTATACAAAACTGTTATTTCATTGCTTGTCGCTCTTTAAGAGCATGTCTGGCATGTCTATATTTAGGAATGCTGTGCTTCGCACTCACTAGCGCATTTCTTCACACACAAGCACAATGTTAAACAGCACTGCCATGAAATGGTAACGCTGTGTAGTATAAAATTGCCTCACAACAATGAGCTCACAGTCAGCTAGTCTCATACATTTCCACCAGTTGGTCCGCGCCAATTTATATTAGGTGATCGTTGCCGTTTACTCGCTTCTGTGTGCCTGATATGGATGAAGTATATTCTGTAAAAAGTATACGTTAGTCGCATTCACACTGACGACGAGCTCATTAGTTTGGCGCGGTTCACCAAGTGACAGGTTGCCGCCGAGCTGTCTACTATTAACAACTGTGAACTGCGTCGTTTTTTCGTATCTGATCACGGTAGCCTAATGACGCTTTGTACCTGGTCAGGTTCCGTTCTGTTCATAGCTGAGAAGGCGCTAAACGCATGCTAGAGGAGCCGTTCTACGATATGTGACCACTTTCACCATTCTTGGGTAAACAAGGAAAGCAAAGACGTCTACTCATGCCATGAAAGGGAAGGTTCAGAAGAACCTGTCTGCGCTTGATATAAACAAATAACTGGACAAGTTTCGCAAGCGAGAGTAAGGCAGGCGCGCAAGTTCACAAAATTACTCTTTATTTGAATGACTGACTATCAATCAACTACGGTAAGAATGTCAAAAACAATTGCGCGCCTAAATGTATGCAACAACAGAAATTGAGATTAAGATTGCAAAAATACCAACTATGGAAAAAATTTAGCTTCTGCACTTACAAATTATTATGAATTCGAAACACATGTCAGAGCACGTTAATGGTATAGAAAAGTCTCACCTGCACATGCGAGATTCAACTTTAAAAGAGAAAGAAAGAATCAACGACCATTTTGAACGTCCTCCGTGATCATCTGGATACTCGTGTAGTGATACATTGAGTAGAGAATCTTCGCACCACTTCAGAGAAGACATATTTTAAACTGCGTAGCTAGAATAAAAAAAAAAATAAATAATTGGCGCGTACACTTCTGTTAGGTGTTTGGCCGAGCTCCTCCTCCTATTTGTGGTGTGCGTCTTGATGTTGTTCCACAAATGCGTAGCTAGAATAGGGATACATTTATGAGCTGATTTATTTATGTATATGTAACTACACACCTGAGTCGAAGAAGGAGTATTCGCAGTGGCACCAGAAGAAAGATGAATCAACGCTTAAGAAGTTTAATCGGCTAGAAAGAGAATAGATAACTAGTATTTATGGATGCAGAAAATATACTATCTACATATCCATCTGTCTATGTGCAGAGATGAATTTAGATAGGAATTTCCGAAAAGAGCGAATTGCCATTCTGAGTGACAGTCTGGCGGCACTCAAGGCACTGCCATCGTATAAGGTGATGTTCTCACTGGTCATTGAGTGTATCGAGAAACTGAATTTGTTAGGAACGCGTAACCGCATCTGGCTAATTTGGGTCTCCACACGCAGCGGTATAACTGGGTACGAAGCAGCGGAGTCTTTGGCAAGAGAGAATGCGGGCTCGGTGTTAATAGAATAGGAGCCCTTTCTTGCTATCGGACAACACACCATCAATGAGAAACTTAGAAGTGATAGAGCTAAGGTTAAGGGAGATTAGGTGGCACCAGATTGAACTGTTTGCAGTTTACGCACTCATACTCGAAATACCTTGCGTCGGCAAGACTTTTACTATTTGTTCTAACGAAAAAGAATGTTACAGGATTATCAGAATTACGGCCTTCAGCTCGCTGTTCGTTTGTGCGAAATTAGCCGGGGAATGCCTGACTTCTCTCTCGATTGCATCGAAATACTGCGATATTAGGCTCAGTTGTGTTCCCGGTCACAGTGGCATAGAGGGAAAGCTGCAGCTACTGAATTTGGTAGGTGTCCTTGCCGGGCATTGTTCGTTAGATGTCCATGCGATGCGACCATTCTGCAGAAGCTGTCTGTAGGACGAGGTGGAATCACATCAGCACCTTCTCTGTAGCTGCCCTACTCTCTTCGGCCAAAGTTCTAGACATCTTGGCTGTCACTCTTTTTCGCTACACCTGCGAATATTGCGAATTTAAATATCAGACGACTGGTTAAATGCATCAGTAGCTTTTAGCGGTTAATACAAACGTAAATCGCCACCGTTGGTCGCCATCCTCCAATCCAAAGCCACTTCTTCCTTCTCTTCCACTTGTCTGGTACCTTTCCCTTCTTCTCTTCCCTTCCCCTATCAATTTAGTGTGGATTATTGCGTTGTTGGTGATAAGAGAGACTTTTTGTTCGCGCGCACTGCTCAGCTCTTGATGATAAAAGAGAGAGAGAGAGAGAGAGAGTTTTTGTTCGTGGATTATTCCGTCGAATGAAACTTACTGATGATTGCAAATGAATTGAAAATATTTAAAAATATATTTAATAAAGATCTGTACAGAATAATTTAACACTCCTTCCTCTTCGATCTGCGAACTTTTCGACCTCCCCTAGTATAGAAAACAGCGAAAATAAAAAGTAATATATAATACATTTATTTTTCCACTCCCCTTCCTCTTCATTCCGCAAACTTTTTGGTTTCCCCTAGTACATATAACAGCAAAAATAAATAATTAAGGCACTGCAGAAAAAACATGAGTTTTTTGGCTTTTGCGCAGAATCCATCCATTTAGATTTTTTTATACCCACGCTCATTCGCACCTACATATGTATGTATGTAGCTATAAAATATACGCCCGAATATAAATAAATGTTGTATTGCACATAATAAATTTATTTTTATATTGAAGAGAAATCATCTTTATTTACAAATTTATTGAAGTTTTCTAGATTTTAAACTATTTTAAACTATTGCTTTCAGGATATTTAAGTTTAATGAATGAAAAACAAAAATAAATAAATCGAAAACAACTTGCATAGAATACCTGTACAGTAAGCGATATAAAAATTAGGACTCCGATAAAAATTCATTGCAATGTTGTTTCAGTTACCATCAAAATCGGTAGTAATTTTATTTTGTTTTACTTATTATTTTTTATTACTTACATATATACATGTACATATATTATAAAAAATTTCAAAATTTAGCTATTGCTAGAAAAACGTTTTTTTGACCCTTCCTCAGACTTCTCTCTTTGCAAAGCTGCAAAAAAGTTAAAAAGGCCAGTCTTAGCTCAATCAGCCATTAAAATGGAAGATAACGAATGGGCTGATTCGTGTGTCGAAAAAGCTCAAACATTTGCTCGTCTCTTATGCCGAGTTTTTACCCCACATCATCCCTGGCCTCCCTGGTTAAGTACTGCTCAAATAGTTAATAGCAGCTCATCCACCCATACGAAAATTTTCAAAAAACTAAGCGAAAGGAGCGATAAAAAAGCTTTAAACCAAGAAAGCCTCCTCATCACTGGAGAAATACTCAAGCAACTCCCAGAAGAAGGAAAATATCTTTCCTCACGCATACTTATATATACAATACCTCAATATTAAGTCTCTGCTTTTGATATTTAAAAAAAAAAGTTGTTTCACACCTACTGGTGGAGCTTCCGATGGCTGTAGCACTGCTCATCTCCGCCGTCAGAAATAAATGGCCGCCCTATCCCACTTTGTAGTCATATTTGTTTACCTATTAAGATTTTTCTGACCACCACTGTACCCATATATGTACTCCTATTCATACACGCATATATGCATACTTAGGTACATATTACGTACTAAAAATATATGCGCATATTTAAATATGTAAGATGCCACTCTATTTTAAATTCGTGCTAAGGTTATTTTTATTGCTTCGTCCAAAGAAAAGTCATCGTAATCTGTTTAATTAAAAAGTAAATGACTAGCAATCTTCTATGCAACATCAATAATAACCAATCAGAGAAAGAGAGAGAGAGAGCGAGAGAGAAAGTGCTAAGCCAATTAATTGAGTAGAGTGTTTGCTACATCCAGCATTAGAGATCTCTAAAACAAAAATATTATAAACTAAAAAATGTGGATTTCTGATGATGCTAGAATTTTCATAGGTTAGAGTTTAAAAACGAAAATATAAACACAGATTGAGTGGAGTGAAACACCAAGTGAAGCCAAATCCATTTCAACTAGGTATATGGTAATAATCCCAATGCAGAGTAGGACCTGTCCTTCCACATGCCGAAGATACCGCATATCGAATAAAATACCAGCATCGTCGTATCAATAAAGCTTTAAATTGCCATCGAAAAGATTTTCACTTTAGATCACGCCTTTTCTGGTATCTTCCCTTGGAAAGGAGAATCAACGAATTTTGTCGTTTTTAAAGCCGTTTTCAATAGGATGAAATATACTATTTTAAGACCAGATGGGTTTCAAAACCGGTTAGGTTAGTTTGCCTGATCTCGTATAGACAAGAACTGGATTAATATAGGTTTTGCACTATTTCGCAATTTTTAAAAAACGAGGATAGCTTGGATGCGACTACAAAATACTGGCCAGTGCCACAGAAGATGCCCTTAGGTTAGACATCCATTGCTTTGGTTACTTACTGTGCATATTTAATTTTACAACCAGTCTCAGTTTCGCCACCTCAGATGGTATTAGACAGTATGCCGTTAGTATGCCTCAACTATTTTACTAGTCTACAACTAAGCCTTGTAAGCTTTAAGGGATATTTGGTGGCTTTTACGGTGTATGAATAAAGCAGGATTTTAAGAGTCCTGCCAATGCACGCCCAAAAGGTGAACGCCATGAGTATCATTGCTATATGTAATTGATTTCTAAGTTAGCTAAGGGAGGGTAAATGTGTGCCACGTTAACCGATGAACATCAGCTATATCATTATCTTTTATTCTTTTGTACCCAGGTACCTATAACGTAGTTTATCCATCTTTGCCATGTAAACAGGACCATTCTTTACCAAGTGATTTTTTTTTTAATTTTCAAAATTCGAGTTTATTTTCACTGGTGCCTTGTTTTGACAGCAGTCAAAGTTTGATGGCGTTTTTTTTTTTAGCAAATATTAAGTGAAAAATCAACAATTTATTAAAATTAGTTCGATTTCGCTCGAGAGTTGCTTAAAAATAATTAATTTCGTAAAAATCTGGATATCTTCACCCATTATAATCGTACAACATTTAACATACGGAACATAAAAGGCTAATCGAAAAATTTAAGTCGACTGGATAACGCAGAAAAAAAGGCAATAATGCAAGTTCCTAAAGGCCGTTCATTTGAAAATATCGCTGCATTGAAAAAATAAATTTGCCATTTCAGCGGCGTCACAGCATATTGAGACATGTTTACAACGTGTATTGTTTTTGGCCTACTGTCAATGGTATGGATATTGAAGACATGTGGTTTCAAGAAGACGGTGTGTGACTGCCGCACAGCCAACGAAAAAATACATTTATTGCAAATGGAATTTCTGGTAATAATAATGTGTATACATCAGAAACTATTGGAGCTTTAAAAAATAATACTTGGTGCTAAATTACTGAAATAGAGCACCAATTTGGCCTAAATGTCAAGGAAAATGTCAAACGAATTCGAACTTGAAAAACTTGAATATTGACAAATATAGTTTGAGCTGTAATGGCTCGCGTGCATTAATGATAGTGCTATTCCCGACCTTAGCACCCGTTTAATTAATAATACAGGGTGGGCCATATAGCGTTTGCTTTTTGAACCACCTATTTTTTTGAGAATGGTAACACAAATGACATGTCAAATGTGTTCATAATTAACTTAAAGGTTTGACATTTACGCAATGGGACGTTATACGCTTTAACAAAATTGGGAAATATTGAAAACCTATTTCCAAAGTGGTGAGTCTTCTTCTTCTTCCGCGGTTACAGTAAATGGCGAGCGTTACCGTGACATGCTCAACGAGTTTTTTGTTTCTAAAAATTGAAGAGGATGACATGGACGACATTTGGTTTCAACTGCCAAAGTTACACTCGAACTTTTGGGTACCGTTTTTGAAAACCAAATAATCAGCCGAAATTCCGATATCAATTGGCCGCCTCGGAGCTGTGATTTAAGCCCGTTGGACTATTTTTTGTGGGGAGCCGTTAAGGACAAATGCTATGCGAACCATCCAGAGACGATTGATGCTTTAAAACACGAAATCGAAGTTGCCATTCATGAAATTGGAGCCCAAACAATCGAAAATATGCTTAAAAATTAGGTTGATCGAATGGCCTACTGTAAAGCCAGTCGTGGCAGTCATTTTAACGATATTATTTTTCATTCATAAATGTCAATGTTCAATCTTCAGCCTTTTTTATAGCCGATTCAAAAAACAAATTTTACATGGCCCACCCTATAGGTTCACATATAACTGGATTATCTACTCTTTCGAGCTCAACTCCCAATTCGTAATTAAAAAGCATGCAAAATTTTTCTCCGGTAATCCCCGATTATAAAATAATCTTAGATTATGAAGAAACTTATTTCAATATAATCCTGAGGTTTCTTATTAATAATTACTATTACGTATGTATGTAAGGAGAAATGTCAAAATAAAAACTAAATAAAACGGACGCTGGAAAAGAAAAGAGGTTTGTAGACATAATTCTAGCAAGCTTTTTGTTAGATATAATTAATTATGCGCCCATGTTACAGACAAAAGCGTTTTTCCATAGTCGTGTTGGCCTGTTATTGCTTAACATAAAACGTTAGATTTCAAGTTTCGCATGCATAACCCTGCGAATTAATTTTTGTGGATTTATTGGTAATCACTGCATATGTGCACGTACTTTAAGGAGAAAAAACGACTGGAAGTGTAGATGAACCTGAAGCCCGCTTATAGCACAAAAAATACCAATAAAAAAATCTATAGGTACATTCACAGTTCTGCTCTATAAGGGGACTGAATAAGTAATCGAAAAGTGGAGCATTAAACGTTTCAACCAAAATAGGCACAGGTTATTTTTCTTGTGGCAGCAAAAACATTCTTCATAATTGTATGGTAACGCAGAATCGACTGTCGGGGGAATGAATAGCCACATGTAGGGTGGCCTAAAGACCTACGCTCGCATAATCGAAACAAGAAGAATAACAAAGCAAAACTGCTAATGCTCAACTTAAAGATCTATTAAATGTGCAGCGGAAGATTTTCCTACTAGCAAAAAAAAGAAAAGTTTAGAATGAAAATCAAAATCAGGAAAAAAGACACAAAATGATTTTTCGCTGATGGTCAGTGAGTGTCGAGTCAAATTAATAGCAAATAGTCTGCGCCTGTAGTTCAAGCGAAACGTTGGTGAAAAAACGCTAAATATTATACAATTTTTTTAAATAAAGGTGGGTGTTTTTTAGAAAAATGTAGATAGAACATCAAAAACGAAAAAAATAAAAACGAAAAAATGTATTCTCTAAACTAAGTATGCGATTGTAAAAAAAAATTGGTTTTAAAAATTTATTTTTTGGACTACTCATTTAACTATGGATTAATAAAAAAAGTTGTATTTGTGATTTTTGTTGTGCAAATTTTGGAGATTATGTAATTTTTGATACATGCAGAAGATACAAAATAAATGCTGGAATATTTTAAAAAGAGAATTGGTGAAATATATACTCAGCAGTGAAGAGAACTGATGGAAACATAATTATATTATATAATTTATGTTACATGCAATTTAGCACGCGAACATACAAAAAAACATGAAAACATGAAGACGGTTTTTTCATGAATACTTCCGCTTTTTTTCCTTGACTTCAGCATTTGTCATTTGTTAATTTTTTGCATTTACTATGCCAATGAGGAAGTTAATCACCGACCCATAATATTTTTCTTATTTACACATCGTCAGTGCTGTTAGAGGATTTTGGTCTTTAACGCTAATATTCAACATTCGGAATGAAGCCTGAAGAAAGCCAAAAAACTGTTAGTTATGTGCGCGAGGTACATACAAGCATACATACATACATATGTAGGTATATCAGTCAGGGGAGCTTAAAATAAATATTCGTAAATACTTTAAAAATCACTTCCATTCAATAAGAAACATGAAAATTAGTAGTGCCGTAAATAAGATTAAATATGTGAATATGTATGTATCCCCAAGGTTTGCACATGTACTACATACATGCTTGTATGTGTGTATGTATGTATGCAGAATCATATGTGATACATGTTTTTCTCTGCGAGCGAACCTATTTTCTTTGAGATATGTACATTGAGCAAATCATAAGGTGGTTTTCAACTTTTCAAAACACAAAATAACGAACGGCATGCAATTTTCCGTGTAAGCGAAGGAGAGCGCTCACTCAGCGCAAATTTGTTTGTGATTCTACTCCCGTGTTTTATAGTATGTTTGAACAAAAAACATGAAAACTCATTTCGTGTGTGACAACAAAAACAGTGAATACAAAAGAAAAACAACAAAACGTGTTAAATGCCTTAACACCCACGCAATATTTTGAAAGTGAATCTTTTTCATATAAATACAAAGTGAAGACAATTTCTGTGCATGTACGTTAGAGTAGCTCAAGTTGAAAATAGAATAAAGAAAAATATTTATTTCAAATTGTGTTGTTTTTTGTTGAATTTCAAAGACACTTATAAAAGTACATTCACACATGCAGTGATTAGCAATAAATCCAGAAGAATTAATCTATCCGTTCACGTACGGCAAATTAGCTGCAAAATTGAGCACTCAGCTCTCAAGACTATTCTGCAAGGTTGTTCATCATAGAAATTGGTTTGGTGGAATATTTTAGTGTTTTTAGTTTGTTTTTAATTATTTTTAACGATATAAAGAAAAGGCATAGATAAGCTATAGTTAATTTATAGTAATAGAAAATTGGAGCAAATCCGTGAAGGGCGTCTACAGCTCCTCAATATCTCTGTGTCCCGGAACCCAAATAAGGCTGACCTTGAATACGTCACTAATATCATTTAGGGCTGCTCGGCATTCCTGTGCAACCTTTGATCTTAGTATAGCCACATTCATTGATTTAATGGCCGCTTGGCTATCCGAGAATATATTTATAGTCGTTTTTGTTACGGCATGCATACTCGTATTTGTAGCCACTTCTTTTATGGCTAGAACGTCTGCCTGATAGACGCTGCAGTAGTCTGGTAGTCGAACGGATAGTTCCAGTCTTAATTCTTTCGAAAATATTCCATAGCCAACTTTATCGTCTAGCTTGGAACCATCTGTATAAAAATTTAATTCGCCCTTTCTCCATGGCCTTGGTGTCTGCCACTCCCTTCTTGACGGTATACTTGTCTTGAAGAGCTTGTCGAAGGTAAGTCTAGGAGTCTATTTCTTGTTTGTGACTGTTCAGAATGTGCAAAATACAGGTGTGGTCAAACCGCCGTTCTTTCCATAGCGCCATACTTTTGAGTATAAGCGCCGAGGCGGCGGCCACGTTTTTCCCTACGAGATTTAGTGCAGGCAAGTTGATTAGCAACAAAGCGCTAGTTTGGGGTAGTCCTTAAAGCACCAGAGATGTATAAAAGAGCTGTTCTTTGGACCTTACTCATGATTTTAGCGTAATGGTGGTTAATTCAGTTAAAAAATAAGTCAGCCTGATTATTTTGTTATATTTATATTGGTCTATCTCGTTTTCTTCTGTGTCTATGATGAGTCAAAAATGATGGCAAAGTGATGGGTATAAATAAAAGCCACACGTAGTAAATAAAAATTTAGCTTTATTAGTCAAACCACCTTAACAAACATGTATGTATGTATGGATGTAGTATGTATGTATATGGAACATTTTTTAAACTCACATTTTTTTATGGAACTTTTTTTTCAAAATGAAATGGGAAATACTAATAAAGCAATAATAATAATATTAATAAAGAAAAAAAGTCGAATTTGGTATTAGCCCTAATCTGAAGTCGATGAATCCCTTGTCGATGGGTCGGCGCTTATTTATACTATATAGCGCCAACAGAAAATTAGAAAAAATTCATAAGGTATCTTCTAAACTTTAACTAAATTTATCCGAAGAGATTTTTTTCAAAAAATGAGAAATCCATTAATTTTGAGTTAAATTTTTGCGCAAATGGTTCAAAATTGTTTTATGGTCGATCTTTACCTCCTAGACGATGCTGCGACCACTAACATGCCGGTCAACTTCGATTATTTCTGTGATTTTATCGATATTTCCGACAATATTGACATTTTCCTTAACATACATTTTTCAGAAATACCTGAACAGAATCGACGAAAACAAAATTGCACGTAATTAGCTGTTACAACATCAACACCATAACCACATTCACAATTTCAGCGGCCTGGCTTGCATTTTCGCCTCTATCAAACTGCGAATTTTTCGCCTTTATCAAATCTAACTGTTAAATGCTCCGAATTTTCTCTGTTGACTTCCATTGATAACACTCTGTAACACTCAACTGAATGGCAAAAACGCAAAACATCAAAATAATTTTTTAATGCGAAATGTCGCCTTGACAACGAACATAAACTTTAAATTGTTTGATCGATACTTTACGAGATATCGATCATTACAGCCATCTACCGAGAAAATAATGGATTTATTTTTCCCCAACCTAATATTTTACCAAAAACAACATGTCACGTTTTATAGTACAAAAATCATTTATTCACAAAAATTTGTAATATTTTTCTTTATATTCTTTAAAATTTGCAATATTTTTCTCTTTTCTAATAGCGGTAAAACGTCGTTTACACTCATTTTTGAAATGGAGAAATTAATAACGGGCCGTCCGCAGCGTAATCGGCGACATAGCAGGTGGGTGTGTATGTGCGTGTGTATATGTGAGCACACATTGCAGGGTTGCTAGCTTGTTTAACTTGATTGCAATGCTTTCTAACGAAAACAAATTAAATTTATTTTTAAATATTTATGCCAATCGCTAACGCACGTTTTTCTTGTTATAGTTGTGCTGTTAACTAACCCGAAATTATCTTGGCTGCCTGCTGTTTCAATTTATCTGACTGATTGCATACTTAGGGGCGTTTTTACTGTCGTTACTGTAAAATGTATGTATGTGTGTATATTAATATTTTTTTTTTGTTTACCATAAATAGCGCAGATCCGCAACACCTGACTCTTTTGTTTTTTTTATCGTATATTGCATACTTTACGGGGTTCTAAACTTGCGCTTTACATAAATAAGTACAGATGTTCTAATACAGGACTCGTTTTTTAGTGCAACAATGAACTGAATTTGTAAAATGTGGATACTCGCACTTCACTAAGCTGGTAAACTTAAACGGGTACTGACCCTAAACATTGAAATTTAAGTTCGCAAGATTCCCGCCTTTAGAGCAAAAAATTTGCGTGCAAAATAAAATCTTTATTTTAGTAGTAAATTTCTTATTTTATTTAATAGTATTTCTTTTCCTCAGATGGCTAATAAAATGTTTGCACTTATCTTTTCAGACGCGCCTGGCCTCCAGAGGATGACCTTCATCAGCCGCGTCTTATAAAGCGACTTTTCACACCCGAGATCAAGCGCATGCTGAAGGATTGGCTTGTGCGTCGCCGCGAAAATCCCTATCCAAGTCGTGATGAAAAGAAACGCTTGGCCTGCGAAACTGGTCTCACGTACACACAAATTTGCAATTGGTTCGCCAATTGGCGTCGCAAGTTGAAAAACTCAGAAGGAGAGCGTAGCAAAAGATCTTGGGGTCATCTCATTAAGCATTACAATACAAATGCACGTGGAAATGTGGAACAATTTAGCATATCTTCGGAGGATAGCATTTGGGAAGAGGATGAGTTGGAACGGAATGAGGATGAATTGGAACGGAGTTTTGACGACGAATATGAGTCGCGTGAAGATGGCATTTCTAGTGGCACTGAGGGCACAGTGAGCTCATCAGGCGGCTGTTGTTATGACAGTCTTGACAAGAGCATATCGAAAACTAGCTGCTTTTTGAAAAATCAAAAATGTGGTAATCGTATCGTAATAACACCTGCTTACGTAACTGCAAATGAGCCACCAGCTGGCACTATTCTTCAAAATGACCCAATGGCGTCACAGCAACAGATAAGTGAGGCCAAAGAAATACTGGCAAAACCAAGCTCAACCGTCAACACCGCAAAGTACAAACAGAAAATGATGGAGAAATATCTGCGTGATATGCATAACGCGCAACCACCTGCAATTACACAACAATCCGCCCCCCAAAGTGTCTGTGATGAGCTGAGTACTAGCACAAAGCCGATTGTAAATAGATCCGCCGACGACGGTAGTAACGGCGTGCGCAGCGGTGATAATAACGCATTGACAAAGTGGCTGGAGAGTGCGGCACGTTTTACGCCCGATAAGAATAACTACTTTATCGAATGGAATGGCAGAACGTAAGTATATTAACTGCAAATTTGACTACTTAAATGCCCTTTACGTAGCTAATTCATACAATTTTTTAGTGGAAAATTGGAGCGCAAACAACGCACGAAACAATTACGGCGCGTCACCATCATACCAGCCAACTCGCGGATCTTGCAGCGCCGATCTACTAGTTCCTGCCCCTCACAATTGGAATTGGACGCGGCTGAGGCATTGGCCAATATGGCATTTAATTGCCGGCAGCGAATGTTGGACTGCAATACTGCCGGTGCGAGCCTACAGACTGTCAATGCAATTAGTTCTTAGCAGTTGGTGCACACCGGCACACACACATTCATACATGTACATATGTACATACGAACATTTACAGCACAAAAGCAAGCATTCCAGTGTAAATTTTGGGTGCAAAAGACTATGCGAATTTAGGGAATT
This sequence comes from Anastrepha fraterculus, assembly GCA_037575425.1. Lineage (NCBI taxonomy): Eukaryota > Metazoa > Arthropoda > Insecta > Diptera > Tephritidae > Anastrepha > Anastrepha fraterculus. The sequence goes on from JAYXIM010040025.1 coordinate 117,740, forward strand.
TTACTTTCATCATTTAAGTGGAGCCAAGACTAGACGGAGTTTAAAAGACAGAGAAATGTGTGAAATGAGCGAATGAATAAATGAAATTATAAGAAATTAAAAATTTGTCTGGAATTAAAATATGGAAAATATAATATTTGAAGAAGGGGTGCAATAAGAAGAGATACATAAGTTTTAGAATAAAATAAAAAAATTGGACAATGTAATATAACGCAACATATGGTAATAAATAAAATTAATAAACAATAATAATAGTAATAATAAGGAAACTGAACGAACTGAAAAAACAATTAAAAAAATGTAACAAAACTTAATGAAATGAACAAACAAAAAGTTAAAAAATGTATCAAAACTATCACAAACTTAATGAAATGAACAAAAAACAAGGTTAAAAAAAATTTTACAAAACTATCACAAACTGAATGAACTGAACAAAAAAAAAGAAAATAAATTAAAAATATTTGACAAAACTATCTCAAACTTAATGAACTGAACAAAACAAAGAAAATAAATTAACAATATTTAACAAAACTATCTCAAACTGAATGAACTGAACAAAAAAAAAATTATAAAAATTTAACAAAATTATCACAAACTGAATGAAATGAACAAAAAAAAACAGAAATTAAAAACATTTAACAAAAATATCTCAAACTGAATGAACTGAACAAAAAAAAATTATAAAAATTTAACAAAATTATCACACAATGAATGAAATGTTGTATGTATGTATATAAAACATGATTTAAAATTGCGAAAGAGATGTCGCTTCACTGGGTATGCAAAGGCTCAATTCAGCATGGAAATAACCTAAAAAATGTAAAATTTTAATTTATATATGAAATATTTCGGGTTTCGCAGTCAGAATTGGAAATGTCAGCGCATACGACAAAATCAAATATCAATGAGGCCAACGGTGATGTTTGTTCTACAAGCCTATTTTTTTATTTTTTTATGTTGGTTCACCCTTCATGAACTCATGTGAAGCTTCATTTCAATCTGTCAATTCAAACCATTGTTTACAAGTCTTTTAGTATCGACGGGTCACAGTATTTTTTTCTACAGTGAAAAAAATCAAGTACCTTGCAGTGATTGAATTTCTAATTTTGGAAGGCTTGAAAACAAAGAAAATTTATGAAAGAATGTTAAATGGGTATAAGAACGTTTCGCCATCAATTAGTATATTAGAACGATGGGGCGCTGAATTCAAACGTGGTCGTACAAGCCTTCAAGATGATCCAAGTCAAGGACGTTCAAAAAAATCAGCACCAGAAATCGTAGAAAAAATACAGGACGTTGTATTGGAAATTCTTCGATTGATTGAAAGAGACTTAGTAGAAGCCCCAGACATCTCAGTGGGCAGTGTAAGCAATATTTTCACTGAAGTATTGGATTTCAGAAAGCTGTGTGCACAATGGGTGCCGCATTCGCTAACAAGGAAACAAAAACACATTAGAATGCGACTTTAACAGCAACATTTAGAGTGTTTCCGAAAAGATACAGTGGATTTTGTTCTTCGATTCATAACTATGGATGAGTCTTGTGTCTATCATCATGATCCTAAATCAAAACAAGAGGTTAAAGGGTGGTGTGGGCCTGGTTCTTTGGCTCCGAAACGAGTGCGTGTACAAAGATCGGCAGAGAACGTGTTAGCATCAGCTTTTTAGGAAGCAAACGGAATTTCGTTTGTGGATTACCTACAAAATGGTAACACAATAAATTCTGAATATTATTGACCAGCTGAAGGAAAAAAATCGTGAAAAAATACCCAGCTTGCAAAAGAAAAAATATTTTTCATCAGTACAATGCACCGAGTCCCAAGAACATTTTGGCAATGGCTAAAATCCATGAATTAAAGCTCGAATTGGTGGACAACACGGTGGGCATTTAGCAATTTAGCCCCTACCGACTTCCATCTGTTTCCAGACCCAACAAAATTCATGTGTCGAATAGGCGTTTTCATCAAATGATGGGGTCATAACAGCTGTGGAGCGCATTTTGCAGCCCTTCCATATTCTCACTTCAGGGTGGAATTCATAAATTGATGTATTGATGTTCAGGGTGACTATACTGAATAATAAAGTGTATTTCAAACGATAAAATTGTGTTTTTCTTATCGAACCGCAAAACTTATTGAACAACCTAATACAAATCTAACTTTTACTCCACTTTTACTAAAAGTTTCTAGAGTTAGCAACACAGTCTCTTGCTAAGGGAGCTGATTTGTGAAGAGGGAACGAGAAAGCTGCTTACTAACCTTTTATTATTGAATCAAATAGGAGGAGCAGCTCGACCAAACAGAAGTGAACGAGCCAATTATTATTATTTTTTAATATAATAGCTAGATTAAAAAAGTGAATTAATATCAAATCAAAAAAAAAAAAAATCAAAAAATTACCAAATTAAATTAAAAAAGGATATTAAATGAAACTTCTATTATATAAAAAGTCAAATTTAAATTTTATAAGAATATATTTTAGTATTAAAGTTATTTTGAACATAAAAACTAAGAATGAAAGAAAAAATGAAATGCAGCAAAAGAAAATATTCAGGACGAGACACATTTACTAGGTCAGACAGTATATAGACAGTCCCTAACCGCATTGATCGGGATCCTCTTACCACCTTCCTAAACTGCCAACCCTCGAATACCTCGAGGGAAAAACCTTAGACCTTAGCTACCTCCTTGGAATAGGATATTGCAGTAAGCTAAACTGCTACCTATCCAGAATAGACTCCGACACACTCATTATATGTCTGGTATGTGAAGGTACGCCGCACGACACAAACAACCTATTCATCATCAACATTCATAGCATCACAGCTCGTTGTGAGCCTTAGCTTCCTGCACAATTCTTCTCCATGCATCTCGGTCCATAGCCAGACTACGATAGTGGGTCACTCCTATGCTTCTGAGGTCGTCTAACCACCTTTTCCGCGGCCGTCCTCTTCGCTTTTCACCAAACATGCGCGCATCTAGAACTTTGCGAGGTATTCTTTCATCTCGCATTCTGCCAACGTGCCCTAGCCATCGGATCAGTATTCGTCTTTCCAGATTGTTTAGTTGTATTCGCTTTCAATGCCCACGTATCCATACGTTGCCACTGGTCGAATCAGTATTTTATATATTTTGATTTCCGTTTTCCTACCCAAGAGCTTGCTTTTTAATAGTGGGCAAAATATGTTCTGTTTGCAGCCGGTACACGGTCTCGGATAGCAATCGTTGTATCATCTGTTCTACTGAGAAGCAGTCCGAGATATTTAATTTCATCCACGCTTTCGAATTCGTAATAGCCAATTCTAAGATCTGGCGCTTTTCTCAACGTGTTAAACCTTTCGAGATACTTTTGTTTTCGTTCATCTTTAAACCGAAAAATTTTGCATTTGATCGGAGTGTTTGAAATACTTCGCTGAGAATATTTATATACCTCGTGTAGATGACCAGGTATCAGCAAAGCCACATATTTGCGAAGCTTTGTTGAATATAGTGCCTGATGGATCAACCTCTTTAATTATATGGTCTAGGATCAGATTGAAGGCAAGCGCGAGATATCTTATTCCTGATTCAACTCTGAATAAATCAGATGCTTTGCCTTGTATAAGCACTGTCGAATAGGTCTCAGCGAGAGTTAGACTTACTAGCAACCTTACTAACAACCTATTCGCTTGCCCCTTTAAACTCATTCACCTAACACATGTCTCCCTTTGAACCAAGCCCGTTAAAACAGCACATTTCCTGGGCCTACGATGACGACTGGTGACTACACCGCTGACTGGCACTGGTAGTGCTTGATTATTTGCTACAACAACAACAACATTCAAAATGAAATTTAATGGAGAATTAATTTTTGTTATCTTTGATTTCCAATGTTTTATGCCGTTCTTACTAATTGTAATCACACTTTTAACACAACAGTCGCTTCAGGGTTGGGTACAGATCCGCATTTATGTCCGGCCAAGTACTGGCACTCCAACAGCAGTCACCACCAATTTTTAACAGTTGGTTCTTCATAACCGGAATGACCCGGATTCATATCCGGCGAAGGACTGTCACTTCAGCAGCTTTCCCCGTATATGTATGGGGAATGTTTATACTACTACAACGACAACAACAATCCATTTTTGCACATTTTCCGTTGTTAATATTTGCAGCAAATTTTTTACTGATACTTCTGCATGGTAAATGGACATTGTCTAGAATTTGAAAAGCACTTATTGTTAACACGATATGAAGTTTGTGCATACAAACTTTTGATTAATTTGTGACTTAGCGGCCAAATTTTTTATATTCATTTCGTTTTCTTTTTTTTTTTTACATATTTAAACTTTAAACACTAAACATACACGTAAATTAATTTCACGCCTTCTCCGTCTCAGTTGCATCCTTGGCAGGTTCGGTTTCTTCTGCTTTGCCCTTTGCATGCACATCAAGCACATTTACCAAATTTTTCTGATGTGTTTCCAATTGTTGTACTAAGTGGCCAGCTGCCATATTAAGAGTTTGTGCCAGTTCCCCCCGTACTGCCTGCAGGCCAGGCAGTTGTGAATAGGCAACAAACTCATTTCGACTTAGTAGTCGCTCATCAACTATGCCCGCCAACAATAGCATTTGCGGCACACGGCGAGTTATACGCAAGAGCTGCCCGACCTGCTGATCCGGCGAAAATACTATACAGTTGTTACTTTCAAATAGTGGTAGAATAGCTTCGAAACGTGTGCCCTCAACAGCTTTGTGCACAATCTGTTTGCCATATGCCTTAAGGTGCATATTTTGCTTGTGCAATTTTACGCGCACTTCGAAGAGATCATCTTGTTTGATGGAATTCAAGTGATAGAAACCAACCATGCGTGAATGCTCCAACCAATTGCGTACTTCTCGCGCTATAACCGTAACGTATGGATTCTCTAAATCCGCATCGCGTTGACGACGTGTAAAGCATGCTACCGACTTGTCAATCTCCTCCACCGGCTGCAATGATTGAGCGACGGCAAGCACTTTGGCACGTTCATAGTGTGGCGCGCGAGGACGTTGAATATTGATTTTACCACGAAAACGCTGTGACTGTGCGATGGGAGTGCGACAGGTTAGTAAAGTTACTGGAAGATAAGTTGCAGCGGTCAGTGACAATGTTGTATAACAAGGAATACAATTCACAGGCAAAGTATACATACCTTGACGGAGTAGTTGTGACATGATTTTCTATGTTGGTCTGGCACCCACTGTTTCATATGTCGCCCCAACAAATAGTAGACAATTCAGTATTTTTGTGAAAATTATAAAATAATAAACACAAATTACAGATATCAATCAATTATTTTTACGCACGAGCCAAGCGCCTTTAACAGATGAAAACAGCTGTTCGTGCTCTATGTAAATGTGTGTGTCTGCACCCGTTCACAATAGTGCATTCAGTTAATGTGTGTGATTTTAGGAAATAATCGAAACGAAACGCTCTTATTTGTGTTCGGAAAGTCGTTATATTATTTAAAAAATACACAGCAAGATGCCGAGAACAAATTTTTGCTGTTCGGCCAGACAATGTAAGGAAAAGTGCATTAAAAATTATTAATTAATTAAAAGTGGTGTATGTGCATATATGGAATATTTGCAGTGGAATTATACTTATTTTTTAAATTTACTTACTTACTTTTAGCTTTAACATTTTTATATATCTGCAGATTATTCACAAGCTCCAAATTTGGTTGACACATTGATTATAATGCCACGGGTAGTGGTGTGCAAAAAATTAAAGAAAGGCCAAATATATACGCAAACTATTTCTATCAAGAATAAAGGGCTGGTAAGTTCACCTCATACGTGGGAATATTTCGAAGACTAATGTAAAAGATAATTTTTAATATGTGACATAAAGCCTTCTACATTCACCACTTTACTGCTCATTTCATAATCATAGAACACCCCTAATTTTTCAAAGTATTCTAATTTACAGATTTCAGAGGAAAATAAAAATTTTACACATCGATCAAAGTAACAAAGGTTATCTGTTTTATTACAAAAATTAGAACTTTTTTAATGCATTAAGAAAATTTTTAGCAAAAACGTACTTATTTCCAGGCGTTTCAAAATGATAAGACACTGTTTAATTAAAGTGATCGTTTAACAAAAGTACACTTTTTTCGAATTTTTTTTCTGTCGTCTAGAATATTTTAGTATTCTATGGAAGCACCATTTGCTTTAGCGACACCAAATAACCTTTTTTACATCGATTCTGCTAACTTTTTAAGGAAATTTACATCTAAAGCAGTCCATTCTGCCTTAATTGCCGCTTTAAGCTCGTTGGTGTTGTCAAATTGGCGATTGTTGGCGTAAACTATTCTTAAATTCTAAACTGCCCAAATGTTTTCTTTTGGATGTAGATCCGGTGAACATGCCGGCCAGTCCATAGTTTCTATGGAACAATCGGTCAAATACTGCCGTGTTTCCCTGTTTGCGTGGATTCGGGCGTTGCGTTGCTGAAAAACGAAGGGCACTTCCCGATTATCCTGAATAAAAGGAAGGAGACTATTGTATTTTCAAAACATGTTTGTAGTCCCCACTTTTCATTCGCGATGATTTAAACTGTATATCTGGAGTTGCATTCGATGTAAATGCACCCCAAACCATAACAGAACCTACACTGAAGTTGCGCTTGCAAAATAAGAGGGCGCTCTTGCGCAAATTTCCCCAATAATTAAAAAAACCATCGGGCCCTTCAAGGTTCTATTTTTTGTTCATCCGAAAATATCCCATTAAAAAAGAACATGAAATTGGGCAACATTAAAAATATTCCAAATATCTTACGGTGTCCCAGTTGGTGTCTAAGGGGTTTTCTGCAAACTGAAGACGCGCCAGTTTGTGCCGTGGGAAAAGATGGGGTCCTTTTCTTATTTTTGATAATTTTCAATGATTGCACCTCTGTAATGTGCGCCAAACTGTTGTTTTTGAAACCTTATTTGGAGTTGAAAGCATTTCTTAAGATTGCTTGCTGTTCTCGACTTGATAGTGATAATTTTCTTCCAACGTGTTTCAAAATGTTGTAATTCTCAGGACTCCGTAAAAAATTCCGGATAACACAGCGACTTCTGCCTGTTTTTTTTTGCAATTAATTCAATTGACAAGCCTGAATCCTTGTAGGCCAAAATTTTTCCACGCTCCTCTTGTGATAATATTGGCATTTTAGGTAAAATTTAATAAAGTTATAATTAAAGTCATCCAAAACAACAATCAGCACGTTCTATCTCATAAGAAGCTTATTTTCGAGTAGTGTCTTATCATTATGAAACGCCGAAAAGACTAGCAAAAGTGCAGCTTCTTAGAAAAAGATAACGGTTCTACAAAATAGAGTGAGCCCTCGCACCAGAAGCAATTGATGGAAGTCTTAAGTCTATAACTGTTAAAATGACGCCAAATAAAAGCTACTCCGGAAAGTAAAAGCGAGCTTATGGTAGTTCAAAAATTGTATACCAAAGGTGTCTTATGGTTATGAAACGCACGTTAGTTGTGCACACATAAAATCTTTTTTAGAATTCCTCCGTTGATTTTGTTAACTATTATTTACTCAAAATAGATTACTTGTATACATTTATAACTTTTGTAAAACTATTATTCCATTATCTCCCCATTAGTATGCACGCAATTTAGAATATGCCACTGATAGTCTACAGGATACAAAAATTATTTTTCCTCAAGACTCGGACTATAACTACTTGCAACCCGATGAAACTTTTGATTTTAATGTTTTGATCACACCAACCGCGAATAGTTTGCAGTCCGATTGTAGACATATTTACATTCAATCCAAGCATCCCAATATAACTTTCGAAATCCCCATAATCGGTAAGTTTGAGTTCATGCTACGCATCATAAAAATAGCAAATAAATGGTACGAATCATTAGAAGAATCCAAATTGAACGCATTTAGATAGAACCAAACGAAATAACGCTGATATTGATTGTGTCGAGATTGAATGCTTTGTCTAGTCTGAAAGTTCGAAGTTCACAAGATTAAGCCCGATTTACACCTAGAGACAAACTAGAATATCTGTTCTTCCAAACTCATTTATGTAGTTAGTGAGATCAAAGTCAGAAAACTTCATAGCTTATCATGTGTCATCGAAAAATAGATACGATGGAAAACCAATAGACACTTCTATTGGAGCAAGTCAAATATAATTCGAATGGAATTCATCTAGACTGGGGACAGAGTATTTGGTCTGAAACACATTTCCTTATTATCGCTCAACGTTCCAGTAGGCTCCGCGTAGGTTCAGTTAGGTAGAGCTGTTTGATCTGTATAAAGATCTCACTTAGACCTCTAGGGTCTATTGTGTTGAAAGTGCTATGCATTTGGAGTCGAAGATATGTATTTTATGTATTTCTCAATGCCCATCTTCGTGAGTTTTAACAAGCTGTTCAGCCTTTTGTCAGCAATATCCTTCAAAGATGAAAAATATGTTGATTCTAGGCACATTTGTCGAGTCCTACAAAGAGCAGAGCAGTGTCAAAGTAGGTGTTCCAAAGTACCCTTAGCATTCGCTTCATTGCATGAGCCACAAGCATCGCTCTTTACTTATCCCATTTTGGCTGCGTCATGTGGAGTGAGAGAGTGTACCGTCAGTACTCTAACAAATATTTTTCAGTCTCTCCAAATAAAGTTTGAAGTTTTCGTATGCCATATAATTTCGCGTTCGTATTCCGCATAATTTTGGCAGTTTTGCGCGAGATTGACTGCGTTTTCTGAGATAGTTATTCATTTAGTTCCGTTCTTAGAAAGGAGAGTGATGGATTGCGGAGAAGAGCCTTTGGCAAAACCTAAGGTCTGAAACTTGCTGTGGTCTGGTGGATATACACAGCACTTATCAGACCAATCATCACTTAAGCTTCTGTGGTTTGGTGGCATCGGAAAATGATTAACTCCACACTTCCGGAACTACATATACAGGCTGTAAAGAAGTTTATGTTTATGTGGTATGGGTGCCATGAGTACAACCTCCGGGATGCCTTAGATTCTATGCTTGATTTGCTCCTCTTAGATCTTAAGATACAACAGGAAGCATCAAAATCAATATGTAGGCTCCATAAATGTGGTTTCTGGCGCTAAAACGGAACTTAGGGACACAGAGAAATCTTTGAGATGCTATCTGAGGAGACGACCTTTAATTTGGAAGCAAATTTTATGTCAAATTTCCATTGCGTGAGCATTGGATTAATCCAGCGCGCATTCAAAGAGGTTTGACGGGCATTTTCTTTACCGATGGGTCCAAGAATGAATTAGGGTCTGGAGCCGAATGGTACTTAAACGATAGTAATAAGTATCACTATGCTATGGGGGGAATGGCAACTGTTTTCCAAACAGAAGTTTTTGCCATCCTAAAAGTAGCCGAATGGATAATCGAGAGGAGATGGAGCGGGAAACAGATTGCTGTACAAGGGAATGAAATTAACGATGAATTGGCCAACTGTGGTTACCCCACAGGGACCAGAGCCAATAATCGGAATCAATTCTGCAGGAATAATGAATTGGATCAGCGATTATGGATGAATTGGCATTAAGAGCGATGTTCCGGTCTAGAACGCTGCAGAACTGCAAAGTCTTTTGTTACAAGCCCGAACAGAAAACTGTCGAACTTTCTTCTAAAACTTGAGTGAAAAGACGTTCGGTTGGTGGTCCGTATTATTACAGGGCACAATCCATTAGGTCAGCATATGACCACCATTGGCGTCCCATTGAGGACCCGATTTGCCTGTCGTGCTTAGTACTTAACATTTTCTCTGTGAGAGTCCTGAGTGTACGAATTTTGGGTTCCAACGTCATGAGAACGAGTAAAATTCGTCTAGAGGATATTATCAGATGAACCAAAGAATCTGGAAAATACTCACAGGTCTAGCTACCTCTATATCTCTATTCTATCCTATATTTTCCTTCTGTTACTGCTTTACTTTCCTCTGTGACTATCTACCCTTTCACATTCTAGAGCTTTTAATACAATGGGCTTTTTAGCCTGAGCGTTTTAAGAGTTACCAAATCTCTTGGTGCTTCTTGGCTCGACCATTCAAATTTCAAATTTCAATTTCAAGTCGAAAGGTATTCAATGTCTTTTTTTTTAACCTCATGCTCAATCGACAGTAACGGCGTTCACTCCTGTTTTTTTCAATAAATAAAAAATGTTAATTAAATGAAATAAAAATATGTATTTCTTTTTTCAAAGTCTTAAAAGCGAAGAATCAATGCTGCATACCGAAGTCCATTGACTTCCCTGACTCTGTACCGCAAGAATATGCTTACTACGAGTTTGTCGCTTTCAATCCAACGAATGAGCCTCAATCAATTATGATAAAAAGGTGACAATTACAAACACAAAAAGGAAATAAAAAAACTTACTATAGCCACGTTTTATTAGGCCTCCACAGAAGATTAAGGTAACTCAAAGTAGCAAAACTATTCCAAAGAACGACTATATCAGGATATTTCTGGAACTCAAAGTAACTGATGACAAAATTACACAAGTAGAAATCAGATTTAAAGTTGATGCTTGTAAGTACCAAAAAATATTGATTAAAGTAAAGAAACAAATTAATAAAGTTGGCTCTATAAATGAATTATCACTTTATCGATCGTAAAATTACAATTTTTAAAGCCAATTTTAACCGACTTGAAAATAAGATAAACTTCTCTAACAATCATCCTTTTGATTTACAATATTTTCCAGTGTTTTACGAAATAAAATTATTGCACAACCCAGTCAAAAATAGTATGTACTTCCACGCAGATATTTTAATTTTTGAACAACTGAAATATGAACGTGAATCGACACATCTCGTTATGGTTTGCAACGAGTCAGCTGCCGACATAGATTTAACTGCCACATTCCTTACCGATGCAACGCAGTTGGAGCCAGAGACAACCCACAATTTCGAGGAAATACAAACACTTCGCTCCTCTATTGCGAGCTCTTATTCTGCCAACGCTTACAACCCTATCGATGCGAGAGATTTCAATCTACTTGCTTATAAAAACTTTAGTATCGAAAGTGAGGTGTGCACAAACACAGTCTGTACCTACAGTCTGTCTCATAGAAGCGTGACCGCCATAACTTAGAAACTATTTACCCGACTCGATTATAGAAAACTGCATTTTGTATGTGAGCTTATAATATTCTTTTTTCCTTGTTCACTCCTCTCGGGAGCATAGGGTCTCAACAAGACTCAGTCTTGCGTTTGTTTCGTTAATCTGTTTTGATTTCTGACAGAGGTTCTTCTGCCTAGTTCTTCCAAGCATCTTGCAGCTCACGGTAATAATGGGTGTCGCAGCTTTCTGACTCCAGCATTTGTCTCCAGGTATTCGCTGGCCTTCCACGTCTGCGGCTTCCTTGGGGGTTCTGGTCAATGGCGGCCCTTGTTAAGTTATCGTATATCATTGCACCCAATTATTTATGAATTTTTTCGATTCATTCAAATATTTTGCTGCAGATGCACGTGACATTTTTGGACCTTTAGGGTGTGTACATAGGCACACTGCTTGAAATCGTTTTTCATACGAGGAACTCATTTTGTAAAATCAACCCACGCTTGCTAAATTTCTCGCGTGTTGCGGAAAGGATACGCCTATTTAGCATTATTTAAAGTTTTTATAACGGAACTCTAAGTTTGAATTCTGCTGGACACGCTTCTATTACACAGACTGTATGTGTATGTATGTGTACATCGACATTTAATGAGCCATGTGCCATTTTATCTAGACATTGAGAAATTCACTCTTTACAGAAATTTACAATCAAAGCCCAGAGCTCAAAGGAGCTAACTGTAAGCTTCCATCCAGTTATGGTGCCGGGATGTGATTTCGCTGATAACGCATTGCCACCGTTTAGAGTATTTACGAAACTATTTCTAACCCTAGCTGATGATGCGGTGCCATATCAAAAGTCAATAATAATCCAAGGCTTTATAAATGGGGCAGAAATAGAGATTTACCCACAGGAAATACATTTGCGTGAAATTTACATGGGCGAAGAACATTGTGAAATTGTGAAGGTTTTGAATGTGGACCGTGAGTACTCATGAGTGTAACGTGAGAAAATGTAGTTTAGGTTTTAACCTCTGTGATGTATCTATTTTTATTTGTTTGTCTGATTTCAAAAGTCTTATGCAAAAAAATATACTTTCTTCTTCTTTTTGACCTCACGGCAATACTTCCTCGTGCTTTGTGCCCTTTCTCTAACTGCATGGCATTTCTTCTTTTTACCAATTATTTCCAAGGGCTCGCTAAAACTCCATCGCCTACCTACCACTTCTACCAGCATTTTTGCGCCCTATCGAATTACTCACACCCAACCAATACAAGTTTCGCCTTGAAAGCTGTCTTTTTCGACTGGGTATAGCAAAAACTACCCTTGCTCAACGTGAGCAAGACTATTTTGTACAGATGTAGGCAACGTTTAAGCCCTCTTGGGAAACATAATTGCGATCCTCTTCTTCTTGATTGGCGCGATAACCGTTTACTCGATTTTGGCCGAGTTGAACAAAGCGCCAATTGTTTCTTTCTCGTGCTAACCGGCGCCAGTTGGAAACACCAGCTGAAGCCAAGCCCTTCTCCGCCTGAACTTTCTATCACAGAGGAGTCCTTCATCTTCCCCCTTCCTACCACCAGCTAGTACCGCATCGAATACTTTCAGATGCGGAGCGTTTGTATCCATTCGGATGACATGACTCAGCCAAGGAAGCCGCTGGATCTTTATGCGTTGTGCTATATCTATGTCGCCCTAAGGCTCACACAGTTCATTGTTCCATCGCCTACGACACTCGCCTTCACCAACGTCCAAAGATCCAAAAATCGTTCTCTCAAACACACAAAGCGTCGCTTCATCGGATGTTGTCATCGTCCATGCTTCTGCGCCATACGATAGGACGAGCATGATGAGAGCCTTATAAAGAGTGAATTTGGTTCGTCGAGAGAGGACTTTCCTACTCAAATGTACTTGTTGCCAAGAGAGATTTTCCGTTGGATTTCAAGACTGACATTGTTATCGCTGTTAATGCTGATTCCTAGATTCTTACAATCTCGAAATCGTAGGTGTCAATAGTGATGTGGGTGCGAGTACGCCAAATATTTGTTTGATGACAAGAGGTACTTCTGTTTGTCCTCATTCACCACCAGACCCAATCGCTTTGCTTCTTTATCCAGTTTGGAAAAGGCAGAACTAACAGCGCAGTTTTAAGGCCGATGGTGTTAATATCATCGGCATACGCCAACAATTGCACGCTCTTAAAAAATACTGTGCGTGAGCGATTAAGTTCTGTGGCTCGCACGATCTTTGCCAACATCAGGTTAAAGAAGTCACACGACAGTGTGTCACTCTGTCTGAAACATTGTTTGGTATCAAACAGCTCGGAGAGGTCCTTCCTAATTCTGATTGCGTTCCTCTACTGCGCGCAAATCGCATTTGGACACAATGAATTTTATGCAAACAAAATGCCAAATCGAACAATTTTTTGAATAAAAAGAGAAGTTTAGTATGTGAGCTCGATCTCAAAGGCAAAGCGAGTTAATCTACCCGTACATAAATTTGTGGGATGTGCCTCAATGTTAGCAGGTTGTGTTGCCTTTGAGGGCATCTTAGAAAATCCAATATAAAGGTATTTTTGCCGCACCCATATCTTATGTGAGCTTAAGAATAAAGTAAAGTCGTAACGAACTCATAAATTGGTTCAGTAAAATACGAATATTTATCTTCATTTTTTGTATTTCATTAATAGCGAAAATTAATGCTGCTGTAAAATTCAAAGATGTTTTATATCCCGGCACTGCTGGCGCCGTAGTAAAACCGGAAGAAGGCTACACTTTGGGGCCATGCGAATGTGGCACATTCCGAATTTCAATGTTTATAAAAGTTATTGGCGCTTTCATAGCGAAGCTACGTTTCAAGGTCAAGAATGGTGACATCTTCGATGTAAATGTAAAGTAAGTATACCAAATGATGTGTAATTTAGAATTTGCTCACGTAAATATTCCCTAAACCGTTTTTTTGGATACGTAAATAAGTTGTTGTTGTTGTTAAAGTGGTTAAGTATTTTTACTTAAATAATCCTAATTAGCGACCAGCACCGTTTTACTACCACTGTTCTTTTGATGTCTTTTTTTTGTTTGTTTTATAAGTCAGATCCATTTTGTGAGATGTCTGAGATCTGAGCAAAGTCGGGCTCTAGCTAGCCCTGGACATTCTCATAAGTAGTGGGAAATACTTTCCTTCACCCCTTCCCCATGACAGCTTCTGCAGATGGGATTGAAAGGAAGGTTGAGTCTCGCTGCATGATCCCCTACCTTCCAATGACGTGTAAGGGTTGCAGTGATGCGAGAAATGTTTGGTCGAGAGCATCCTAATAGGTAATTCATCCTTTGGATTTTGTACGACGGCCAGGTGTTTTTTGTTGTAATACATGTAGTTCATTGTTTCCCACCTTCTTTCGGCTAAAGCATTGTCGTGTGAAGCAATGGATGCTTTAATTGTGTTGAATGGGGTGACGACTGCCACCGCCTCTGCTATGTCTAGTGTCGAACCTTTTCTTGCTAGCTCATCCGCTATCTCATTACCCCGTATGTTCCTATGACCGGGAACCCATATCAGAGTAATTTCAAGTCAATGACAAAGCAATTATAGTTCCTCTCTACACTGTAAGACTAGTTTGGATGAGGTGGAATTGTAATCTAAGGCTTTGCTAGCTGCTTGACTGTCTGAAAAGATAGCTACTCTTGCACCAACTTAATTGTAAAGTTTTAGGGATTTACATGCTTCTATACACTCGTCCAATCAGTCGTTCTTCAAACAGCAACGAATTATAATTGGAGCAGGCTGTGTTGATTTTTTCATACATCACCCACACAATCTTACGTTATTCGGCTCTGAGCGAATTTGACAGATATGCCGATATCATTCGTTTTGTGTTTCACAAAATTTTGCTTTAGCTTAGTGACGTAGAATCCAAAGTTCCCCTCAATTTTTTTTTTCACCATATCTAACGAGCAAACCTGGTATCTATCATCCTTGTATCATAACGCCAGTTACGTCGATAAAGCAGCTGATTGCTTCAAAATGACTGAGAGCCGATTAATGGTCTGCTGTTTACCACACCTCTGCATTCTGTACATCTTAAAATGGCTCTAGCTTTCGTTCGTATTTTATTTATTTTTTTTTTTTTGTAGGAGAAATGTTAGGTGTAAGTATTGAACTTACCTGCGCTCTATGAATTTTTCTGAATTTTCTCTTGGCTCTATACTTACAGAGGTCACTCGTTGCCTGCACGACTAAAAATATTTCCACCCGTTTTGGAGTATGGTTGCATACCATTTGGAATTCCACGTAAACGTTTATTATTATTTGTAAATCCATTTTTGGTACCTGTTACGGCACAAGTATCCGTTGGAGATGATGGCGATGAAATACCGCTGGTGTTAAATGTAGAAGATGCTGATGGATTGCAACCGATAACTGTTAAGGACTATACAGCTGCCATGTTGGCGATGTCGCAAAGATCCAATGATACAGAGAATTCTGAAGAACGAACGGTGGAGTTGATAAGCAAGTCGGATTCTTTGGCGTCATACCGTTCAGTGAGCACGGAAATTTCTACGTGTAGTACCTATTTTGGAGACGAAGTTCTAAGTGAGAGCAAATGCATAGATATTCGTAAATTTAAGATTTTCATTTTGTAAATTCTTCTAGATGTCATTCCAGATTTTGCCTTCACTATCGTAAATAAAATAAAAGAGGAACGCTATTTGGAGCAGAGAGAGCCTGAGGAATGTGTCGTTAGCGAAGCTTTAGAATTAATGCTGAACACAAATTACTTTAGTACGCTCAAGCAATTTTCTAACTATGCCCAAATGGATTGGAATATTATACCGTTTAATCCGAAGGAGATTTATTGTAATAAGGAAATTATATACCTACAACCCAATGCGGGTAAAAGTGTTTCGGTGCTACTCATACCAAACAAAGTCGGATTATTCGATCGACCGTTAAAAATACGTATTTGTCCGATTGACGAAGAAGATCAAGACATAGGCGTAGCCGATGCCAGTTGGGATTATCGTGAAAAGCTTTTCATACATAGTAAAATGTTTACGTCTAAAATTTGGTTGAAATATTCTTGCCGTTTGCCAGAGATACATTTCACCCAAGATATTAGTTATGAAAAGGAAACTATTTACGTTGGCGAAGAGTACAAATTTGGTATGGTTTTTAAAAATGCGAGCGAAGTGCCGGGATTCTTCTACTTCGATATTGTGGTAATGAATATATGTATAACAGGACATCCCAGTAATACCGTCTATTTTGAATTTGAAAAGAAAGTAAAAAGGAAATTTACCTTATAGGGGTTAGGGGTATTCAGAATTTTCAAAAAATTGGATTCTTTTTTTTTGCATTTTCTTAAAGTATAATATCTTAAAAATATTGTGTGCAAATTTGAAGTTAATCCGGGAATACTTCTCGAGTTATTCAACAAATAACAAAGGGCGCTCCGGAGCATTCGAGAGCAAGTAAATGCATTTTTCTCAAAACTATGTTTTTTGAATTGGTGATCACTGTAACTTAAAAACCGCTTGGTAGATTTTAATACAATTTATACTGCTTTTGAAAAACATAAAAAACTCGTGCCTCATCGAAGGATTTTTTTTTCATAAATTTTGATCTGAAAATATTTCCGAAAATTTTAAAAAATATTTCTGAGGCCGCCATATTGTTAGTTTTGAAAAAAAGCTTCGATCAGGCACAAGATGATCTATTAATAAAACTAATTTGAGTGAGGAGTTGGACGAAATGTCAAGCCGCTTGCGGGTACCGCACTTTGAACGCCCATAAAAAAACAACCTCAATTTTCATACCTGACAGCCCACACAGAAAAACTGCACCAAAGGCAAAATAGGCGGTCTTACTGCGACTTTCAATACGAGTATAAATTCTAAATCTCGAGTTCAAATAGTAAATTGCACCTTCATTCTAATACCTATGCAGCCTGTGGGGGAACTTGGCGAATTAATCTTGAATGATAATATTTATAAATATTTTATACCCGCAGCCGAAATTGTTTTAATAGAAGGCAAAGTAATATTTCATCGTGCGGGTGAAGTGAAGCTCTCTGGACTGTGAGTATGGAAATAATTCGTTCGCACTCAACTTATGCTACTTAAATTTTTTTTTCAGCATAAAAGTAGTGGGAAGCATAAACGGGTCGCCGTTTCATATATACGCGAATGTAAAAGCAACAAAAATCAAATTATCATCAACAGAAATTTACATGCGACAAAAAGTGCTCGAACGTACTGTCCTTCATTTGTACATAGAAAATGATACACCAACGAAAACAAGTTTCTCTATGAAGCTGGTAAGCGAACATCTACATACATACATATGCACATGTAAACTAAGGAATCGATACCATGCGCCTAAAGCCGGCGCGATACCAACTAATAATAATAATAATAATAACAATAATAAAAATCTTCTTCTTCTTGATGCTTACGTGATTTTGACCGAGTTTGACAAAGTCCAGTCGTTTCATTCTCGTGCTGGCGCCAGTTTTGTTTTGTTTTTTGGTGGGTGAGGTAGGGTTCAAAATGCCTTCGCACTTACGATCCCTCCTCTCCTTCTGGGAAGACACCCTCCCCGGAACTGCTTTCTATTTTACTTCGGGAGGGCCGAGAACTGCATCCATAAAGGACCAATTCTATTCACCCACGTCTGGGTCCACCATATTTGTAGCTTCATGTTACAGGCTCGTCTTCTTGTATGTCTATCTGTGCGCTAATCTGCTCCCTCAGAGCATTTCTTTCCGCGAGCCATCTGTTACAACTAAAAAACGTGTGTTCAGCGTCATCGCTCAGCGCTTCGCAGTATATGCACTTGGAATCGGTTACTTTGCCCATGCGGTATATGATAGGTATGTCCGAAAGTATCTGTGGCCCGAGAGGAACTGAGTTAAGAAGTAGATCACTTCCCCGAAATTCCTTTGGACCCATGTATCAATTGATGAAATAAGTTTCGCCTTCCATCTGCCACTCGGTTCA
Organism: Anastrepha fraterculus; assembly: GCA_037575425.1. Lineage (NCBI taxonomy): Eukaryota > Metazoa > Arthropoda > Insecta > Diptera > Tephritidae > Anastrepha > Anastrepha fraterculus. The sequence goes on from JAYXIM010040025.1 coordinate 135,802, forward strand.
GTCTCATCGGCTTTGCCACCGCAGCATGGTTTGGCATCTCCGTTGCGAAAAGCTAGTGATGACGTGTTTCTTCTTGGAGACCCACGCATCCATGAGGTCGAAGCGTATCTGCCCACTGATCATAAAAATTGCTGCCCCTGAGACAGTGCGGTAGGCTGAGGCAACTCTGAGTGCCGCTATTCGTTGCACAGCCTCCAGTGCTTTGCGCTTGGCTTTGCAGTTTAGCGCATCTCATACTTTCCTGCCGTACAGGAGAATTGAGCTTGTGGCCGCCATAATTAGCTATCTTTTGCTCTGTGTTGGCCCACCCATATTTGCCATTAATCTACTTAGCATGACCTTTGCTGCTTTGGTAGCCGCATGCCGTATCTGGGTCCAGAAAGGAAGCCTGCAGTCAAGTTGAATACCTAAGTATTTCACTACTTTTTGGGTCACTAAGGACGTGTCGCCTATTTGCATGCTGACCTCGAGTGGCATGTGACCTCGTATCATAAGGATCCTCAAGCCATATTTGCGTCCTTATCATAACTTGGTGCAGCTTCCTTCTAGCGTCCTCAGTGTCCCGAGCTGGTATGACCGCGGCTATATCGTCCGCGTATCCCACTAGATATGTATCTTCTGGCATTTCTATGCTTAATATCTCGTCGTATCTCAGATTCCAGAGACCGGGGCCGAAAATAGGTCTTTGAGCTGCGCCAGACGTTATCGCTTTTATTTTCTGACCATCTGATGTGTCGTACAGCAGTTCACGCTCACTCAGGCAGTTCTGGAAAATACTTAGCATCGATGCAGGTATTCGAAACTTTTCTCGTAGTGCCTTTATAATGTCTATCCATTGCCAGTACGGTGATGCGGTTCGAGTAGTGGCGTCTGCGTTGAGGGCTGCTTACCACCTCCTCTATTGCGCCAAGGGTTGATTTTACGAGCAATTTCTCGGCGCTGTCCAGCATGCAAAGCGGACGCCAAGCTGACGGTTGCACTGCAGGAGCTTCATATGAAACCAGTAAATTTCTTACTAACTACTTACTTTATCACCAATCGAAGGAGTCTAAGTTATTTCACACTCTCTAACTAGCCCGTTTACGCTCACAGTTTACTTTTAAATAGTTTTATAGACGGAGATGTTGGACGCGTTTGATCGATATTATTAATCTAAAGAAGTGAATGGATCTTCACTCATATGCAGCCCATCGTACTACCTATCGCAGAGGTAGTCTGCTAACTTAATATTTTCTCTGTAATCCGTAATGTATCGTTCGTCCTTATTGATCTTTTAATAATTCAATAAGTCAGAAATTTGATTTTGCATAGCGCCAGCATTGCACTTATTAGGTTGTGATTTTTGTTCAGCTTGATTTCTCCACTACCCTCTTAATCCAAGCTGCCCGTGATTCGGTAAGTTTTTATGCTGATATTTACAATTATTTATAAAAGAACTGTGAAAAGTGATCTGTTATCTGTGGCCCAAGAAGTGTATCATCTAATTCCTAAATTTTTGTTTAATATACTTCAGTAAAATATAGCCACATTTTCTATCATATCAGATTTGTGCGATTTCTCATTCCAGAAAGGTTACAAATACCAATATATTGAACCCAGTGGCGCTATACTTTCCCCCAAAGGGCAGGGCATGTACGTTTCAATTTTCTCGAAATTCTACGACACCGATATTTATCACAATACTTTAGTCATAAATCTTCTAAACAGTTCAACTATTGTAAGTATCAAACGCAAACAAATTTACAACATTCCAACAAAGCCATCGAAATTTCATTTTTCCACGCAGGAGATACCAATGACCTACGCCGTAGAAGGTTCCCCCATTATTATGGAGCCAAATATATTCAGTGGCCATGATTTTGGCACCCTTATGATAAATTGCCAGGAAAAGTACGAAACTGATGCACCGAAATACACCAAAGAAGTGAAATTGACCAATAAAGGCAAACATAGATATTGTTTTTACATCGATAAGCTACGAAATAACCCTGCAAAGTGTGCAATTGAACTTGGACGTGGGCGTTTGACGGTGTTACCGAAGATTCTATGCCTCGAACCACAAACGGAAGGCACTTTGTATATAACGGCTGACGCCTGTGAAGCGGGCACATTGTATAATGAATTTCTTATCAGATTTATCGATCAGGAACACAAGTTGAAGATGCACACAGCGCGCTTTGTAGTCACTGCCATATTCGTGGAACCGGAAATTCATTGGTGCCAAAAAATTATACATATCGAATACAATAGAACCCATGTTTACAAAGAACATCCAGTGCTGGGCAAGTACACATATTATTCAAACGGGTTGAGTGAAGTATTGGGATAGTAGATTTTTGTAGTTCTGGTAGAATGTCTACACATACAGAAAACGGTACTCAGACTGTTCTAATTTCTTGTTTATTTTACTTCTGCCTCTATTCGACTTACGGAATAAATCCGACTATATTTGTAATTTCCAGTTAAAGCCTCGCAGAGGCACAAGTAGGGTTTCGCCAAATCTTCGTTCTGATGTCAAGTAGGGCTAATACAGCTTATGCGATTAAAGTATGATAAATCAGCTGCAACAAGTTCTTACTCTACTTTTTGAATAAGAGAGAAGAAGTTTATTTTTTCCTAGGCCACAAAATGTCTCTAGGTCTAAAATTTAGGAAGCCGCCCTTTTCCAGCTTAACAAGACATTCAAGCACCAGTTCGATTTTTGTTATACGAGGTTTACCACTTAACGTACTTCACCACAGAACGTTTTGTTGTGTGAGCCATATTGGTGTTATTTACAGTATATTTGAAAGTTCATTTCGACAAAAGCAATGGAATTAAGCCGTGAACATTTTTAGGTGACTTTTTACAATTTTCGAGGAGGATTACCAGGATAAGAATGCGTCAATGAACTAAAACCATTATACGTCGCGCAAGCACCATCCTTTGGGTATGAAGTAGCTGACGCATTGGCAAGAGAGGCTCTTTATTAATAGCACCCGAGCCCTTTCTTGCTATGCGACAACACACCATCAAGGAGAAGCTTAGGAATGAAGAGCTCAGGCGAGGAAGGGAGGTTAGCTGGAACCAAACTAAATCGGGTACAACCAAAAGAGGTTTAAAAAACTCATAACACTCCCCAAGATAAACTGAGAATGCTCACGGGTACTTTCACAGACCATAGCAGATGGTGCAGTTGCTTCTGCAACCAATTCCCGGCGACTCCAATGGTATTAAGGTTGAGACATATCGACCAATTGCAGCCAAAGGAAAAGCACATACGCTCAATCCAACTCAACTCTATCTTAAGTTTAATAAATGAACTGAGTCTGGATGAGGGACTGTGATGAGTAGAGGGCAAAAAAGGCCATGAGATTGAAGTGCAAACCTCAAATGTTATCTAAGCACCATCCTTTAGCACTGTAAAAACCAGTGGTTCCTCGGGGTCGTTGTTCACACACCGATGAATTCCGAGATGGTTAAAAAACCCGTCACATCATATGACGAGAGATTGAGGCATCGATGAGCATAAGTATGACGAGCAACAATAAGATTTTGCATGATCACTTTATGGAGATAAAGGTGTGCTCGCGGTTGGAACCCATGCAATTTAAAAAACTCCATATCGAAATAACTGCACAAAGTGCTTCAAAGAAATTCAAAAATTTTATTCACCAATATGGGGAATATTTTGAAAAACAATAAAAATCCTTTCCAATCATTCATTTTTCCATTGTTAGACCAGAAATATAAATAGTAACCCTCGTAGAGGGTTGTCAAAGTGGCATTATCTACCATAAGTACTACCGAATCTTCTACCAACCGAACGAACTGCTTCATAGTGCTGATATTACAACAAATAAATAAAATAAGTCTCCAGATATGTTGAATAAATGTAGGTCAATTTAATGTCGAGGTAGTGAGAATACTTGTCTTTCACCTAAAACCGCACCTAAAACCGAATGGCTGTTTTATTTTTCACAAGAAAAGTTAGAATGATAGAGAGTGCTTTTTTATAGAAGATACAACTAAGTAAAATACGGCTGTCCATTTGAAGGAATAAATCAGATCACTTCGCAAATTGAAAGACCTAAAGCATTAAAGCGTACCTACCTCAGTACCTACGTTCCCACGACAGTCGGTTCTACGTTCCTGGAATGACCCGGATTTATATCAGGCCAAGGACTATCACTCCAGCAGGATTCCCCAAACATTTATGGGGAATATCTATGCAATGCATGTTATAACAACAACAACATCAACTCAATACCTACAATAAGTACTTAGAATACCAACCGGACCACTTAATTTGAAACATTAAAATGCTCTAATAGCCAGTTTTGTAGCGTTTTGACTCACCACAATTCCAACAACAAATCCAATTATTGTCATGATTAATTAAAATTTTCTTTTTTACTTTTTTGATGATTCAAGCCACGGCACGTTTAAAGAATATGAGTGATGTGCAAAGTAACGTCGCGCTCAAAATTTTGGGACCCTTCAAAATGAAGCAATTGTTTGAAAATCATTTCACAAAAACTATCCATTTCGCAATGAATGGCATGGAAGAGAAGGAAATAATAATATCGCTACATAAGTCAGCTATACGCGATGAATTTTGTTCCACTGTAGATGGACGCATTTTCTGCGATGCAAATAATAAGTTGCAGGTATGTGAAATGTATTCTTAAGAGCCAGTGTTTCTTTGTAAGTTGGCAAAGCTGCGTTTCAGCTGAAATCCATAAATCAAATCGAGTCGGGTCAAAATGCATTTGAAACCTCATTACATTCAAACTTGCAATGAAAAACTAGACCCAAATGCTTGATAAATACACTATATATGATACTAAAGGGTGATCAATCTAGAGATATCGGATTTTAAATTGAAATAAAACAAGGAAAATTCAAATTGATTGGAAAATCTTTATTATTTTTGTATAGAGCCATTATGACATTTAATTTTTAAGATAGTCTCTTTCAAATGTTAGCCGCAACTGCGCCGTCATTCGGTCATCCGTAAACATCAATTTTGAAAGACTCTTTGGAGGACTTCGGTCGGTATCTCGTGAATAACTTTAGTTATGTTGGCTTTCAATGGGTCAATCGAAGCTGGTTTATTCACAAATTATTTACACTTTACATACCCCCACAAATAAAAGCCCAAAGGTGCGATATCAAATGATCTTGGGGGGCAATTCACTGGTCCGAGACGAGAAATAAATTCCTAAACGAAACAACGACGCAGTAAATCCATTGCTTCACGGGCTGTATGGCAAGTAGCGCCGTCCGCCATCTTGTTGGAACCAAATGTTGTGGAAATCACGGGCTTCAATTTCCGGCATCCGGCATCAAAAAGTCGTTTATTATGGCCCGATTCATTCCATTCACTGTTTGACGCCAGCCTCGCCCATAGGCTGCACCAAACGGTTTTCAATGGATTTAATGGTTGTTTTTGAATGGCTTCGTGTTGCTCTTTATCCCAAATACGGCAATTTCGTTTATTGAAGCAGACATTGGCCTGGGCGCGCGATGCACACTTTTCACAAAGCGTCGATTTTCGGTTTTTAAAGTTATTGAGGCGTAAGTTTTCTCATGATGAAATGTCAATGAATACTGAAAAAATTTATGTATTTAGTTTGACAGTAGTCACTCGTGATCTGTCAAAAAAATTCTATTAAAAAAAGTACTTGTAATCTGATCACCCTTTATAATAAGATTGGAAAAGTATGCCTTCTCTCACTTTCGCTTCCTTACAGAGATCATTGCCATTGAAATTACGAATCCGCAGTCCGGAATTGAAAATCACACGGCAGGATATGATGCTTTTTACACGAGAAATCGAGAGTCTCACTTATGTGGAAATAGAAAATATCTCTTGTTTGGACGCGCAATACAAATGGAAGAAAGTTGAAGAGAAAACGACGTATGTGGCAGATGTAAGAAATAACAAAAAAAAAAAAATAGTTCCTTAAAAACAAAATAACTCTTTCACTTTGTGCAGTACGACGACACTTACCATTTTGCACGCGACATACTCTCCGAAATTCTTCGTATGCTGGAGATTGATGACACCGATATGGAAGAGGACTCACTTTATCAACGAAATATGACATTACGTTATCAGAAATATCGTTGCAAGTTGCGCAAATTGGAGGACCCGATCGGTATTGCGACAATCATAGATGAACTCATCAATAATTTGGATTTGGAGCATAAGCGTTACATGGTGAACATGAATGAAACGAACGACACTTGTTTGAGTCCGAAGCGTTGCACTTCGGGCGAATTTGTACGCAAAACTTTAGATGTCGTTTTGCATGGCCTGAAATTGGAAGACTCGTACGACTTATCGGAGGAGAGTTTAGAGGAGTGTGACAAAGAACGCACTATACACTTTCTTGAGAAGAGCGGTTTTGTAGAGAAATTCAGTGTAATGCAATCCGCGCTCTTTTTGCCGCCAGTGAAACCGGGTAACATTTTGTTATATGTACTTGTTTTTTGTAGAGAAGACGGTATGGAAGTAATGAACGCCTATTTCTTTACAGGTTATGCCAAAACGGCTACATTTATACTCGATACGGTTGGAAGTTGTCCGCAGCAATTCGACATAACTCTAGTGAATTTGGAAAGAGTTATGGAATTATCATCTGAAAGCATATATCTCGGTGCTAAGGTAAAATTTGTGTTTTCGCCCCGAAAACGGTAGAATGTTTTTTAAGGGATACAAATTATTTTTTATTGTAAATTTATTTATTTTTTTCGTGTTCACTCCTCTCGGGAGCATAGGGCCTCGACAAGACTCTTCCATCGTACACGCTTTGTGCTGTTGTTTTTGCACCGTCCCATGAGATGTCGGCATCTGCTAGTTCGCGCAGCACCGACCTTTTCCAAGTGTTTTTTGGTCGACCGCGACCTCTGCTCCCTTGTGGGTTCCAGTCCAGTGCCATTTGCGTGGTGGTATCTGGTGGTTTTCTCAATGTGTGACCTATCCATAGCCACTTTCTAAGGCTTTCTAAGGATGGGATCCTCGTTCATTAATTTCCACAGTGCGTCGTTTTTTTAAATATTTATGTATAAATTATTTTCAAATGGTTCAAATAGTTCAGGGGGATCACTTGAGGGTAATACGCCTGTATAGCATTTAAAGAAAAGGGTGCTCTATAACATAATTGCAAATTTCCAGGAAAGTTATAAATATTGAAGTCACGCGCTCTGAACACATGAACGATATTTGAAAAAGTTCATGTACGGTTGTGATAGAGAAGATAAGAATAGCTCGTTTGGTGACAATTCGTAGATCCTTTCAGTCCAAATTAGGCAGCCTGTTTGATACTCTTTTACGAGAATAGAATAAACTACTCAGCCCGTTGTTATCTCGGATATTCTATTCGGCAACGCCTGAAATTTTGATCTTACCACTTGCCTCTTGGGGTGTCTTTAATCCATGACTTGGTAATGCAAGCAGAAGAGCAACCCACTATAAGGTGGCGCTGCATTTCGTTACAGGTTGTTACTACGGTCTTAGTACGAGTTGTTACGAGTCTTAATGCAGACTCGCTGGTGCATTCAGGACCGTCTCTGACGACTCGATTTGCGTTATCGCCGGAAAACTGCCTATATACATACATGCACGAAAAATGAGTCATTTCTATGACAGGCAGGGAACAACTCCATCAAAGGAGAAAAAAGCTACAGAACGTCTTCAATCCGTAGAAGAATGGCAACATAGATGGAATCTATCAATCAACAGATTTTGGACCCGGCAAACACTGCGACGGCAATTTTTATCTAACGCAGCTTATCAGCGGACACGGATGCTTTCGGTGCTTTCTCCACCGTTTTAAGATGGCAGAAAACCCCTACTGTTCCAACACAATCGATGATGCGGAGCATGTTATTTTCCAATGTGACCGTTTTTGAGACAAGCGTCAATTAATAACTGGAATGCTGTTAAGACATATTCAGCAAAACTAAGCAGTACCTCCGATATGCGAAGTGGACGGCTGAAGAGTAGGAACTCTTGACTGACGAACGACACTCCCGAACGCCTGAGGCAACGCTCACGGCGATATCAGACGGAAACCAGTCGGTATAAGCAAATTTTATATAGCATTCTTCCCTTTCCCTTTCCTGTTCCTTTTGCTCCAAAAATGCAGAGCAATTGATACTATCGATGAAATAAAACCTCCATCTGTCAAAAAGGGAGAACCCTGGAGGCAGGAAGCAATTGTGGTTAATAGACACAAACGCAGCACAGATAGAGACATAAGAAGACGAGCCTATAGCAGGAAGCTGGCTACAAATGTGGTGGATCGAGACGTAGTTGAATAGAACTGGTCCACTTCAAGGACTAGTAGTAATGCAGAAAGTATGTAGTTCTGGGTATGGAGTCTCCCCAAAAGAGGAGGAGGGATTGTTTTAGTGGTCATACCACTCAACGCCGTACACGACGGTCCCTTTAAGTACGAAGGCATTGGGTTCAAAATGCCTTCCACCTCACCCACCAACAACATAAAACATACCTTACTCACTAAGTAAAACCATATTATTGGCACAGAGAGCCAACTTTAGACGTGCTGTTAATTATGTGAAACTACTGTATTGGAGGAGCTGCCTTGCTGTTCGACATAATGACGAAACATAAAAAAACAGCGCTCTTTTTCGCCCAGCTCCTCATCCAATTTGTGATGTGCGTCTTGATATTTTTCACATATGGAAGGATCTACAGTTTTACGCTCACTCCGAACGGCAGATGGTTTTTTATGAGGAGCTTTTTCATGGTAGAAGTATACTTGGGGGTTTGCCATTGCCTGCCTAGAGGAGACCGCTCATAGAAAAAAAGCTTTTTTTTATTTAGTATTTCGTGTCCGAGGTTTCGAACTTGTGCACTTGCAAATGGTAGTCACGCACCATGCCATTCGGTTACGACGGCAGCCGAAGGTATTATCAACCGAAAATTTCTATCGCATGAATATCCGCTTGAAATTTCGTCAAAAGTACACACACATTTTTTTTTTATAATGTGACATAAATACACGGACTTATATAAACTTTTCATCTTCAATCTTTTATACATCCGAATCAGCTCCCTAACCCCCGAATGATCTCCAAAATGGCACTTCTATAAATGAAAGTCTCTTAGATCTTTAGTTGAGGAATAATCGTATCACTTAATGAGACGACCCCTTCTTTATACGAATAAGAAAAAGAGGTATTCCTCTCCGTAGATTTTATGCATGCGAACTTGTCCTCTCCATTGTTACAGATGCATTCCAGTTGAAATATTCTGTTAAATACAACCGACCTAATCGAGTGAGTTTGTGGATCACGGACCCGAAAGTTACTGTGGTTATGAAACTTCAAATAATAAAAAAGTGTTTTCTAGTAGCGATCGTCATTCGACGGCAAGGACATACCTCCGAGTACGTTTCTGCTATGAAAACTGTTCTCATACAAATAAACATCACAGATATTTTATGACGACATAAAACTGTAGGTAGGACATCACAGAGGTATGTAGGTTAGATTAGGTTGTAGCGGTTGTCCACTCTGGGACACTCAGGCTCATAGTCCAATGAGATGCACCGCATAAATTGGCGAAAAAGCCTCGTCGAATTGTCAACTAACTCATTTACTTACTTATTTAAATACTTTCAGCCCTGGTATGAGCTCTTCAACGCCTCGGTGAGAATAACCAATGTCACTCAATATCCCATCACGGTTAGTATGGGTCACAAAACATTGGTGGACAAAAGCCAACAACTTTCCCGAGGATATGCGAAAATCATTGGGGCTAAAAATTTTGATATTTGCAAATTCAAATCGAAGCTATTGAGAGCCGAGGGCATTATGGGCTTATCCGATCAATTCCTGCATGAAATTCAAGTGACTGCCAACAAGAGTGAAGAGCAGATTATACAATTACGCGGCCAGGGCGTCATGCCGATAATAGCAGTAACCACGAAATTGCAGCGTCCTACACAATTGTTTTTCGAGATATTAAACGAATATGAATTGCTACGATCCATCTACTATTTCGATGTATTCAAAGCGCTAACCGAATACGATGACGATATGCCAGCGCCAAAAGAGGAAGACAATATTAGTCTGCGCACCCTCGAATACTCGATGAGCAGCAGCATTCACACGGACACCACCACAAGCACCACCAGCAGTCGGCAAGCGCGTTTCTTTCGCATGATGAAAACCTATGTAATTGTCAATAATAACGCCGAACTGCCGAATGCAAGCGTATTGGAGCAATTGATCGAGACACAAAAATTTATCAAACAATTGCAAGAAAATCCAAAAAGTGCCTGCTTGTTGCGCAAAGTGCATCAGGATTATGTGAAAATGATCGGTAACTATGGTGAATCGATGCCAATTAACTTGAAGCATTTCACCACACAACCGCTACCATTCCAACAGCAAGGATACGTGTTGAATATGAATCAATTGATTTTGGGACAGTTGAGAAAATTCATCATCGATTTGCATTTCTATGGGCCGGGAAAATTAATTGCATCTGTGCGCACCGAAGTGAAAATACCCGGATTGTATGTGGATTTCAAAGTGAAAAAGAGGTAGTCTTGGTTTTATGATTATACATGCAATTATACTTAATTCCCGTTACTTTTATTTAGTGAGGATCACGACTATATATTTTATGCGGCTGAAAAGAAATCGGCCTCCTTATTTGGCAAACGTTATCGCAACGTTTTTGAGCGTATCATCGATGCGGAAACGGATCCCAAAGTCAAGCATGCACATTCGTTCGACTTAGATAGGGAAGAGCACCATACGCGCTTGGAGGTCGGCGCTAAGCAGCGCAAAGAATTACAAAACTACTATAATAGCTTGAATAAATCGGTGTATGAAGATCACAGACATCACTTTACGCTGTGCAAAATATTCAGCAACAGCAAAAGGAACTACTTCAGCGGCGAAGCGCGCATTGTAATAATTTTTAAACCCGAAGCGAAGTACTACGAAGAAGGGCAACTGCTTGAGGATTACCTATACGTTGATGTGCGTGGAAACTTAAAAGCATCGAAGACATTTAAAATTAATTTTTTTAAATTTTTTAATTTATTTTTAGCTACATTTGGGCCCCACATTGCCCATTCTGATGCGTGGACTCTTATCTAAGCGTGAACAAAAATAAAAATAAACTCGGGAGATCTTATTTGTATATATTTCACATGTAAAATTGCTTATTAAATATATTGCTTATAATTTATAATTCAAATAACAAATTTTTGTTTTTGTTTTGGTATTATTGAAACGGTCAACAATACATATTTAATTGCCTGTAAAAGTAATGGAAAATAAGTAACACTATGAAGGAGGTCGTTACGGGGAATCCGGCCGCCTTGACCCAGCTCATTATGCTGTGGAATAAATTAAATTAAATTATTTATATAAAAATATATAGAAAAGAGTACAGTATAGAAAAAGTAATAGATATGGATACAATTTTTCATATAATTTTGATCACTATCTACTCCAGAAATAAAAAATGAATCAAAAACGTCCAAACGTTTCAAAAAGCAAAATTGGATGATTATTTTGCCTGCATACTGCCTATATTCTTATATTCAAGCTTGCCAGTGTTTTGTAACCTAGCCGAGGCTGACAAAATAAGTAGCGACCCGCGCAAAATTACCTTATATATTTATTACCTTGTTTTAAGCAATAGTCTATTGTATTGTATTTACAAAGTCTATTCGAATTTTATTTTAAGTGATTTTTTTAAATACCTTTAGTATGCAAATTTAGAAACAATTTTAATGAGACTGTAAACCCGCACGTTTTTAATTAGACATTGGATTTTTTTGCATTCGTTAATTTCCAATAACAATAACGAAATGCCATTCACCCACAGTCTACCACAAAAATATAATGCAACCAACGCACACCGAAAAAGCAGGAGCAGTAGAGTAATTGATTTAATTTTTTGGTGTCCAAATTGTAAAATTTTCTTTAAATAACTCTAAACTGTCAATCTTTGTTTATAGATTTTAACATTCTTGGGGCATTAATTGCTCCTATTGCCTTTGCTCTACTAATGCTGCCTGTTTAATGTGCTAAACATTTGTTGTTGCAATACATAAAATAATAATAATATTTCCTAGTTCTGAGCGTTTTCTGCCAGGGATCTTTAATGAGCGATATTGCATATTACCCCTGTTAAGGTGACTTTTAAATTATATTAGATTAGATTTGTGGGGGGTTGGACAAGTCCGAGCACTCAGTCTGGAAGACCATTGTACTACACCCGGATAGATTACAGCGGAAGAAATAGAGAGGCAGGAAAGATACAGTATGGATGTTAAGAGGTCACTCTTGCGCGTATATTTTGGATTCATCAAGAACATCAGAATATCGCACGCCAACAGCCAAGTCTGATTCTAGAGAAAGCCGGACAGCTACAGAGAAAATGCGCAGCCTTCTCATTTTCACGACAGGCCAGGCATATTGGGTCATCAAAAATTCCCATGGTTGCCATATGTTGACCACAGGCATAACTCAAAAAATAATGAATACAATCGAAGAAAAAATAATTGAGCTCAAGAAATTTCATTGGGTTTTCGTACAGCGAAGCAACGTGAGTCTGTACTGCCAATAGAAACAAGCAAGCGCTTCTGTTAAGTGTCGTATGGGCAGATCAGACACCAACGACGTTGTATATCACCCCATTTAAATTCAGACCATTTTTTTTAACAATTAACCACAATTTCTAAATGCTAAAAAATGGGTGAATAATATTTAGAAATAAAAAAAGTTATAAAAGTCAATTTTGGCAGCCTCAAAAAATAATAATAAAAAATAATAAATAACTCTGAAAAATTAAGAAGCAATTTATTAATTTAAGTAATATATTTTTCAAATATAAAAATTTAAATTAACTTTCGAAGGGTGCATTTATGAAAATTTAAATTAACTTTCGAAGGGTGCATTTATGTACATATGTATGTTGGAGCTGCGCTAAGAACTACGATGAATGCTGCTTTAATAACAGAGAAAATTGCAAGTGGGTATCCCGTAAATATATCAATAGCAGGAGCAGAATCGTGACCAAAGACTAGCGGCGATAAGTCGCTCTTGACAAGATGGGCACTGAAGTCTGTATAAGTGAATCTTTTTTAAAACTTAAAAATTGCAAACATTTTTTATACTTAGAATTTTCTGAAAACTTTCATGTTTTCTATCTATTTTTTTATTCATTGTCTATTTTTTAGCTAATAAATGGCATGTTTAAAATAGCCAAAATTTTTCGGTCTTTTTTTTTGTAATTTTTCACATACGCTATATGAAAAAAATACACCCGAACCTCTGTGTTAAATACACATAAAAACATTTTGATTGCAATTTATTGAAATTGAAAAATTAGTCATGAATGGATTTGTAACTCACTGCATGAAGCATTGCGTAAAAAACAAAGCAATAACTAAAAAAACGGTCTGTAAAGTAGAATTTCACCGTTTCATTGTCATTCCATTATTTTTCTGTTTTTATAATTTTGCCAACATATTTTTAAATAAATAACTGATAACTTATCTTATGGTTATAAGAAAAATTATAGGGGTATTAACTGGTCATTGTTTAATAGGCAGCCGCGCTAGAAGGTTATGACTCATGTACTTCAATTTCTGTAGAAGCTGTCTTAATACAGAAGAACAGGAAACAGTCAGACACCTTTTATGTGAGTGTGAAAGCTTAGCTATGAGGAGGCTGCGCATTCTTGATACGGAATTTTTAACCGATGTAGCGGACATGTCGCATCTAAAACCAATAAGCTCTGCTCGTTTATTAGAGCTACCGGATGGTTTGAAAAGGAACACGTAGGGTAAGGATAAGCTCCAGTAGTATCACAATGGACCTGCGAAAGGTCTAAGTGTGTCGTTACGACAACCACCCAACCTACCTACCTACCTATCTTATGGTTCTCAGTAATCGTTTCTAGGCGAGCTTTTTAGTTATTTAAGCTTTTTTTTACAAAAATATCATTGTATCAATGCTCCAACTTAATTTTATAAATTCATGTATTTTTTTATTTTAAAAACTGCGAAGTAAATCTATTAAAAAACCTATTCTCCATAAAAATTTCTTGAGATCAAAAATATACTTAGTCCTGCCATAAGTTCTGTTACAAGTTAAATCAGTTAGATATGTAATTATAATACTTTTTTTAATGAAGCTAGTTTTATTTAATCATGTACTATAAATATTAAAAAAAAAATTTAATTTTCATTTGAAATGGTCACCATTTCGTCTTTCGCCTTTGCACAAGCCTTCAAACGATTAGGTCATTCAGCTATTGCAGCACGCACGGTTTCCATGGATGTGGACGTCGTTGCTCCAACCAAAGATTGTTTGAGACTGTAGTCCAATGGATTCAGATCTGGACTACCAGACGGTCAATATTTTGCGGCTATGAGCCCGGGATATTGTTTTTTAGCCACTGCTGGGTGGTTTTTGCCTTATGGGCTCTAGCGGAAGATCCAACGCTCTCCATTGAAGAGAGTACTGCTCAACTGCTTCACCACGCCTTCTAAGACATTCTCCTGGTACACTTTTGTACCGGTCTTGACCCCACCAAACCATTGCGGAAGCTGGATGGTGGCCACGCTGAATCCTTGGAACAACTTTTTTTTGCGACTTTAGAATTCTTAGCATAGATTTTGTCGTTTTGCTTATTAAAAACTTCTTTAACAGTGAAAATTTTCTCATCTGTGAAAAATAAATTTTGATGGCCGTTGACCGCGTGCCGCCGAAAAAGCTGCTTGAATCTGTCGAGTCTAATTTTCTTCAAGCGCGTTGCAAAAAAATGATCAGTTGAGCGAAGAAAGGCTTTAATGTGCAAATCATCTCTAATTAGTCTTAACATGGATCTAGTCGATACATTCATTTCCCTTTTTTTTTTTTTTGCTTTTCTGCTTTCTGAGCGAATTTCCGCGAATTCTTTCTCGAACGGCTTTTATGTCTGCACTGCTTCGCACCAAGCGAGGACGACCACTTCTTTTTCTGTCTATCACTTCAGACGTTTGGGAAAAACGATTGATTGAAAAAACATTTTCGAAATATTAAGTTTTTTCAGCCAACCACACTTCTGTAATGCAATCACTGCGATGCGATTTTCAATAGCACCCCACCTCCTCACTCCATTGCCAACAAGCGAAATTTGCCACGAGACTGAGTATAATTTATGAGTAGACAATTCATACGAACAAAAGCAAAAATAACGGAATTCTTTTCTGTAAAATTTTTCATTGTAAAATTTCTCAACTAATTTATGGCAAGACTAAGTATATTTTTCATAGAAAAATGAGCCATACCTCCATAAAAAATTATAAAAAATAAAATAAAAAAGCAAAAAAACTATCAAAACTTGCCAAAAAGTCTCTGTGCCGTAGTTATTTAACTTTTAATGGCATATTCTAATTGAATAAATTGAATGTAAAATCTAAGCACATAAAAAATTGCGAAAACATATTTTTTTTGCAAGGTCTCCTTACTTTTTTCTCAAATCTCTTGAATACTTACTTAAAGTCATCAGGATAGAACTCGTATGGCTCCGTTGGTAATTCCCCACAGTCCGAAATGATAACCGGCTCCATCGGGTAATCATCGGTATCCGTTTTAACCTAAGAATCATAATAAGTTTCATGCACTAACTTTTCTTGATTTCCACGTTTTAATCTTACATCCTCAATTGCATGCACCGTATCCATACCATCCAGTACTTTTCCAAACACTGTGTGCTTACCATCCAACCATTTGGCCGATATGGTGGTTATATAGAATTGACAACCATTCGTATCGGGACCACGATTTGCCATGCCTAAGTAACCCGGCCGATTGTGTTCGACACTTAACGCCTCATCTTCAAAATAATCACCATAAATGCTGGTCGAACCGGTGCCATCTCCTGAAATTAAAATAAGTAGAGATGGAATAACAAATGTTCAACCTGTAGTGGCAGCGATTATGTAGGACTAAAGAGTTCTTCAATGACTCCAAGATTTCTGCCTACGATAGGTACGCAGGTAGGTTAGATGGCAAGAGTATTACGGGTACACTACAAGAAACACTAGATTGCCGTTTTGATATCAAAACCTAGACGACTACCTGCGAAAGAGTACAAAACTGAAAGGAAGAAAACCCATCTACAGCCATCCAATGCTGTTGACGTAGTGGATGAGAGAAAAACGATCTACGCTGGAGAACTGGCCCAGGCTATCCCTAAAACGCACCCTGAGCCACCTCAAGCGCCTAGACACCAAACCCAGACATTTGCAAAGAATCAACAGTCTCTTTTTCTGCCGCATCCCCATAGCTTCTACAATGGGCGGCAAAAGCAAGAGAAGTAAAAAGACTTAAGTATAACGGAAAACGCTTTAACGACTAGAAAAATAGGCCTTTTCAATTTTATGAATTTATGAATATCACGAACCTACCACCAAAAACTATGTACTCTTTTTTTATTTTTATTTAAATGTAAGACTTTGCGTTAAATTTCGATATTGAATTGGAGTATCATAATTTTCAAGTTATAACTTATTTTTAATTGCAAAAACACAAAATTATAAAAAAAAATTGTATCACTAGACAATTCCCTATTAATAAACAATTAGTACGTTGTTTTTTGTACTAATCCTCAAAAAAACTCACCATTTACAATATCGCCACCTTGTATAAGAAAACGATTTATCACGCGATGAAATTTAGAACCCACGTAGGTGGTGCCATTGATGCCGCGTAAACAAATGTGTCGGAAATTGACGACAGTTTTCGGTGCAATTTTGCCAAAAAGTCCTAGAACTATGCGTCCCAAGGGTTTCTTTTGCTGTGTCACATCTAAGTACATTTTGGAAGTCACTGTAAAGCTGAGCGCCTGTGCCATAGCCAGCAGCGAAGTAAGTCCGATGAAAACTTTATAGATTTGCATAGCTAAATTTAAATTTTCTAATTTTTTTACAAATTACTGCTAAAGCACTAAAACAAAGCGTCGAACACAGCGCGGCGGATGCGGATCGGTGATTGTGGGTGCGTAAAAATGCTTGGAAAATGTACGAGAAGCCCTACAACTATGCATGTGTTTGTATGTAAAAAGTAAAATGTACATATCTACCTATGTATGTATGTATGTGTGTTACTACCTAAATTAATTTGTGCACAGTAGCTCTGATTTTCCGCGTCTGCGCTACAATATTGTGAAATTGATTTTTCTTTCTTTTTTTTTGATTTATATAGTAAAATGAAAATCTTCAGATATTTGTGGCTATGTTACGATGATGAAGGTTTTATGATACTTTTCGAAGAAGTGGTGCAAAAATATGTATATTTTTAAATAGAATAATAATTTGCCAATCAGTTTCAAAATTATTATTAAAATTTCAAAATATTAAGGGATTAGGCTACTATAGCGGCTAGAGAAAAAAAATAGTTTAGTTTTAATTTCTGAAAAAAGATATTTTATTATTCAACAGTAATAACATTTTTTTTAAATTATATAATATTTAAAAAAAGTGGCACAGTTCTTCTTCGTTTGAAAAAGAAAGTTGGAAATTAAAAACAAAAAATGCAGCCCTCTGTGCGTTACAGCCGCAAATATAACAACCAAGATCGTTGAGGAATACTTCACTGTCAACAATTAGATTATAGTAGATTAGATTTGTGGGGTGTTCGAGAAGTCCACCGTCAACAATACTATGGGAGAAAAGAACACCATTTTAGTGAGCTGAGTACCTCGACATACAGGTTATAATCCCAGGGATTTTTCGTTATGGCGTTATCCGGACTGTCTAATGAAAATAGGCGCTACTTCGAAATCCAATAGACCAGAATCCTTTTGTGGGCTCACCAAAGCCCACATAGGGGAAGTTAGCAAAGGAATATGACAATACAGGCAATTCATACGACACTGGATGGAGAGTCCAAGATAGAGGCAGAGTAAGCAGTCACTCCAGAAGAGCATCAAATAGACACCTGAACCTCGATACAGAGGGCTCACAAAGTCTTACTGGATACTAGATATGTATATGGGACACTGTAGTCTTCGTTGGCCTTTCAGAAAACTAGAAGTATTACAAACAGCTGTATGTTTCGCTAACTGGATGTTGGAACTCCAAAGCACCTTATCTGCGAATATGTAGGCCTCGCAAGACAAAGACTCGTACACCTAGCAGTCTGGAACAAAAAGCCTGCGAATATACTCAAATTCATTAGAAGCCCCCAATTATAGGCTTCTTCTACTTCTTCTTGATTAGCGCGATAACCGTTTAAGCGATTTTGCTCGAGTTTAACAAAACGCACCAGTCGTTTCTTTCTCGCGCTAATCCGAGCCAGTTGGACACACCAAATGAAGCCAAGTACTTCTCCAACTGATCTTTCCAACACAGAAGAGGTCTTCCTCTTCCTCTACTACCACTAGTTGGTACCGCATCCAATACTTTCAGACGACATGACCCAGCAAAGGAAGCCGCTGGATCTTTATTCGCTGCGCTATATCTATGTCGCTCTAAAGCTCATACAGTTCATTGTTCCATCAAGTCGAGGATAGAAAAAGGACTGGCAGACCAAAAGCTGGGCGTTCTGTTGAGAATATTGCTGCTGTAGCCGAAAGTTTTGCTGAACAACTTTCAACATCTCGACTATCTCAACAATTAGGCATTCATGAATCGACTGCTGGGCGGATTTTACCTGGACATGTACTCTGGTGAACGTTTAAATGACGTCATTTTTTAAGTATAATTTTTAAGAGCCGTATTTTCAATTAGAGTAGTGAAACTTGAAGGAATCAATATTTTTACAAGTTCTATTTTGAGGCAACATCTAGGCGCGTCTTTTGAAAAGCCTTTCATAACTGAATTATCTGCGAATCCAACAAACTTAGTCTCTTTCGAGGTAGCAGAAAGTAAAAACTCGTTGGTTGAAGCATTCCATAACAGAGACGGTACATTACCTCACTGAGCAGTGCTCATATTGCCAATTTTTAATACACTTCAGCAATTCTTAAAGTGGCTTGGTGCGTCTTTTTGGCTCGCCCTTCTTTAATTCACGTGCTTTTAGTGTCGCAGTTCCTCCTGTCACTAAGCAGAGGGGACTGTAGGTTGCTGGTTGGACTGATGATGGGTCACTTTCTATGGGCAAAGCACAAAGGTAGGCATCTCAGACAGTGCACTCTGGCGGACCACTTTTTGTGCGTCTATCCGCATTTCGCTCGAACCAGAGTTGAAGTCTTTGGCACTGATGTGTTAAGAAGTGACCACCTTGGCTCCTTGGCACCACAAGATCTACTCAGATTTCTTCGGAAGTCGAGTAGATTTAAAGAAAATTAAAAAGGGAATCCGAGTGCAGTACAATGGACTTAATTCTATCTGAGTGCTGTACTTGCTAGTCTGTTCCCACAAAAAAAAGAGTGTTGAAAACAATCGTCGAAGGTAATGTCTTCTTTGTTCTAATTTACTTTCTACGAATGTGAAATAGAAGTGGAAATTTCACCAGAAGTAGTACAACAAATTTGTATTACAGCAAAAGTCATATTTTTCCAAATCCCAACCATGTCGTGCAAAATGTTAAAAGATGCGAGGCAGTAAGTCGGACGGACGTAGAAATCGATGTTTTTAGAAGCAAATAAATATGAGTTAAAGGTTACTTCTGAATTTTAATAGTACATAAATTGTTAAATTGTTATATGCATGTTAGAACAATTTCATAAAAAATGAAAACTGAAAATTTAAAATTTAAAAGACTTTAATCTTCTTTAATCACACGCAAATTTTCTACTCTGTTCACTACTGCAAAGCATTCTTAGCGCAAGCTTCATATGCAGGTTACAGTTTTTCTCTTTTATTATAGATACAGTTGCTCACACCTTATTGATACAGGTACGATTTTTTTGTTAAGTGTCTCCTCATTTCATTTCATTGTAATGCAAAAAAAAAAAAAAAAAAAAAAAAAAAAAAATATGCAGAGAATTCAAGACCAACTATTTATTTCTAATTCTTAAAATGTTAAGGTATTTAGTACTTTGATACTCATATTTTATTACATATTAATTACAGCTTGAAGACTACGTGGTATGGAGTCAACCAATTTTTTTGTGTATTCTGGACTAATTTAGATTCATTCTTCAAGTATTGCCTTTTTAAGATCAGTAGTTTCTTATATTTATCTTCAAAACCCATCACAAAATTTTCGATGATATTGAAAACCGATGATTGTGCGGGAGTTTCAACAATGGACATGGGGACATTTATAGCATATAGAGGGTGGTTAAGTTTCAAGGGCCGGTGTTGATTTTGCATAAAATACAATTTTTTTAAGAAATTATTGTCATTTCTCTTTATTATGATAATATTGGTATGGCTCAATTACGTATGGACAAAATATCGGCTAAATTTTCGATGACGCTGAGGTATAATTGAGGTTCCATGCCGTTAATGTGCCGAATTATCTCATCCTTTAGCTCTTGAATTGTTACTGGCTTATCGACGTACACCTTTTCTTTCAAATAACCCCAAAGAAAGAAGTCCAACGGTGTCAAATCACATGATCTTGGCGGCCAATTGACATCGCCGCGACGTGAGATTATTCGGCCATCAAATTTTTCGCCCAAAAGAGCCATTGTTTCGTTAGCTGTGTGACAAATGGCACCGTTCTGTTGAAACCACACATATCGTCCACATCCATATCTTCCAATTCGGGCCATAAAAAGTTCGTTATCATCTCACGATAGCGAACACTATTCACAGTAACTGCCTGACCGGCCTCATTTTGGAAAAAATACGGCCCAATGATGCCGTCGGCCCATAAACCGCACCAAACAGTCACTCTTTGTGGGTGCTTTGGTTTTTCGGCAATCACTCTTGGATTATCATTCGCCCAAATGCGGAAATTCTGCTTATTGACGAATCCACTGAGGTGAAAATGTGCCTCATCCCTGAAGATGATTTTCTTCGAAAATTGGTCATTCACTGTTGCCCGTTTTCATAATAAGTCTGAATAACTTTAACGCATTGCTCGATTGTGTATCTTTCCATGGTTCAAATTGAGTTAGTCTGAAATTAAAAATTGTCAAATGTAATGCAGAAAAAACTTGACGTTTAGACGTGGTTCACATTCAACATCGGCCCTTGAAATTTAATCACCCTTTATTATATTAGCCAGCGCTTTTAATCCAAATATTCATGCAGAAGTCTTAAATAAATATATTTGTTCATTGTTTTCTTCTTCCAACTCCATAACTTTACCACCGCCGTGTTTTATAGTAGCTCGCAAGTTTTGGTGGTCGAGGCTCCGTATTGGCCTCGCGCCATATAAAAGGTCTGACATCTGGTCCTAATAAGTCTTCCAAAATATTGGGGTCTTATTTAGATGATCACGAGCAAACTGCAACCTTTTATTTCTATTATTTACCCTTATGAAAAGTTAGTATGGAATATTCTGTCATTTAAATTAGCATTACCTTAAAAGATGTAGCTGAGGACAATAGAAATTTCCTACACCTTCGCCGTGTCGAATTCCTCAGCAACTTGAAATGAAAGTAGAAAGAGTTGAGACTAGTTATGGTTATAAATTCACAAGAAGTGCGCCAATAAATTTCATAGCGGGGAAGTGACTAGAATCTGTGCAGTTTTTGTGTTGCAAATGTATTTTATTAGTTTGTACTGTTGTATGTATGTAGGTAGGCAAGTATTGCAGTTGGTTTATATCAGATAAATTAGATTAAGTCGTCATGGCAGTGATGCCTCAACGTCCAAGTATTACGTAATTCTAATTTTGTTGGCATATTCTCGAAATTTATATGGAGACCTGCTCGCATGCTTTGTAAAGTAGAAAAAATGTTAATGTCTGAAGAAATTTACAGGAATTTGTAGATCCAACAATTACTCTTTTTTTCATATGCCAAAGGGTTTTTATTTCATTTGGCTTTAAAGGATTTTTAGAAGATTTCTGCATTTTTGTTTTAATAAAATAGTGTGACACATATACATACGAGTATATATAAATAGTTATTTCTAATAAGCAGCGGGAAGATAGTAGAAACTATAAATGTAAATGTTGGGTCTGTAACCATTAGTTCAAAAACCTCTATTAAATACCAATGAGTGATGGTTGACAGCCGTTTCAACTTCAAAACGCACCTGGAATATGCTGTGAAGAAGGCATCGAGTGTGCAGTCTTGTCTGTCGCGAATAATGCCAAACAACGGCGGCCCTAGCCACCGAAAAAGAATACTATATAGCAGGGTGGTCAGCTCGGTTCTTTTGTATGCCGCACCGATCTGGGCTGATGCACTGAACTTAAATACATAACTTCACAAAAAAAAATACCAGTCTAACGGTTAGACTCGATAGAAGTGAAACCTTCCGTAAAACAAACTGAGAGAGAATAAGACGAAAGCAGCATTAGGAGCGGGATAATTATAGGTTCATTATAATATTGCTATAAAGTTCATATTTTATTTTCTTCATTTTATTATTATCCTCAATGTTTTCAATTTCAACAAATGATACGACGAGTGGCTTATGATAGATAAAATATGATACAAATGCTTTGGTTTCGATGTTGTCAAAAAAAATACCCAAACGGACCGAAGAAACAGACTTACAAATTTCTTCCATTTTCGTCTACTTGTATTCATATATAAATTTATGTCTCTTCCCACCAAAGCTAAATGTATTTGTATATTTCTTCTTGTATTTATTCAAGGCCGAAATCCCGGCGGTACTGCAATACCGGGCCAACCCGTGGCAGAGGTGAAGCAAGCCTCTAAAACACTCCGCCCATTTCCAAAAATCAGTTTAACATTTGTTGTCCTGCGAGGGAGGATCTATCAGATGTTAAGCTGATAGGAACAGATACCACACTACCTACTTCAATAGATTTTCTAATAAACCTTTTGAGAATTACACGCTCACAAAAATTAATGTACGAGATATTTATACCGATTCACTTAAACTGACTTTCAGTATCTAAACCAAAAAAAACTGTTTTCAATAAATAATCAAAAATGTCCTGCAATGGAAATTTCAACAAAAAAAAAAAAAAAAAAAAAAAAAAATTCATTTTCGTCCACATGTATTCATATAAAAATTTCTGGTTCTTCCACCAAAGCTAAATGTATTAGTATATTTCTTCTTGTATTTATTCAAGGCCGAAATCCCGGCGGTACTGCAATACCGGGCCAACCCGTGGCAGAGATGAAGCAAGCCTCTAAAACACTCCGCCCATTTCCAAAAATCAGTTTAACATTTGTTGTCCTCCGATGGAGGATCTATCAGATGTTAAGCTAATAGGAACAGATACCACACTACCTACTTCAATAGATTTTCTAATAAACCTTTTGAGAATTACACGCTCACAAAAATGATTTATATCAACATATAATATAACGCTTCGTAACTAAATAACTTTTAGGGCAGCGATGACAGGATGGCGCGGTAGCCGAGCGACTAGCAATGTGAGCTTCCGATCCAAAATCCTTTGTTCGAATCACAAGAAAAAATAAAATTTATTTTTATTTAGTTCGTCGCTACGTTTATATCAACATATAATAAACGCTTCGTAGCCAAGAGGGTCGCTTTTTCGTTTCACTTTTCCTCAAATCACTCCCAACGATTCTAAAGAAGTTTTCACTTCAAAAACTGACAGCCGTCTATCGGCTAAGCGCTTTGCGAACTATTTACGGCTTCCGTACAATTTCGAACGATGCTTCCTTCGTTATAGCTGGACTAGTCCCCGTTGACATTTTGGCGAAATAAATGCAGAGAGTGTATATAAGGCTATCTGAACACGACGGTAGAGAAAGTCGTAAAACTATTGCAGAAGAAGAAAGACGTCGTTCAATCGCCCACTGGCAAGACCGGTGGAACAGATCACCGAAAGGTAGATGGACGCATGGGCTAATATTCATTTTTACGACTTGGTTAGAAAGGAACCATGGGGAAATAAACTTCCACCTAACCCAATTTCTTTCAGGGCACGTAGTATTTCGAAAATACCGCCATAGATTCGGCCAAGACAGTTCCCCATACTGCCCAATCTGCACAGATGGGGAAGAAGACGCTGATCACGTCTTGTTTCAATGCCCACGCCATGCGCCCGAAACTTGTGGTATATTTAACGGAGAAAATATTATGGATTTTATGCTAAGATCGAGTGATAACTTGAAGCGAATCTGCGCGCATGCAAAATATATCCACAATGATCTAAGACGCACGGAGGTTCGTAGACGTAATAACTAGTAGTCCATGAGCTAACCAGTCATGTAAGGTAATACCTTTTTGGTAGTTCCGCGGGGAGAGTGGTAGATTGTGGAGAGGTGTTTAGTACGTAGGTGTGAGCTGTGAGGCTACAAGTCGTGCATACTGCTATGCCGGTATAGCAGTACTCATCAGAGTTCCTTCTTCACGCGCGTCATTCCGGAAAAAAAAATATATATAGTTATTTATACATGTATAGGGTGTTTTTTAAGAGCTTGAGAATTTAATATGATAATATAAAATAAAATTTTGTTGGAATGCATTTTTTTATTACAATTTGGTAGATTTTTTTGAAAATGATGTCCGGCATATGTCTGCCGTGGCTAGGAGTTACATGGCCCATTCGATTAGTGCATATTTTGACTACTTTTTCCAATGAATCTGGTCGTATGGCGCCAATGGTGGCTTGAAGATTGCAATCAATCGATTGTCAAACGCGCTATATAGCAAGTTGCGCCGTCTTGTTGGAACCAAATGTCGTCGTTGTTTGGCTGATTAATTTTTGGAAACAAAAATTCAGTCAGCAAGGCTCGATAGCGCTCGCCATTCACCGTAATGACAGCCGCTTTTTCATTTCGATGCTGCCGCCAGTGCTCTATGAGCTTTTCGAACAGATATAATTTTTTTTTCCATTTCCACAATTTGGAAGCGTTGTTCTGGCGTTAAACAATTCATGATGACTTGCCAAACCTTACTGAACAGAAATGTCGACATTCTCACCTGTCAAATCATAATTATCGATATCGATAATGTTCATGCAGCTAAAAAAACACCCGATATTACACAAGGTGGCGCTAAATTAATCATCCGATTTTGCTTTTGAATGACGTTTTTACTAAATAAAACAAAATTATTTTGAGTGATTCAAATTTTTATTTTGACCTTCATGGACCTCGCTTGTCTGTTTGGATACTGCGGCTGTCTAGTGTCAAATATGGTTAACCTACTATTCCAAAAATTATACATCTTCCGAAAGTGTGATTATTTTTTTGCGAACCCTTGAACTTCACTTGCACTAACAGCGATTCAGATTAGGAAAAATTTTCAGTTCCTGCTGAGGGGCTACCGCAGGAATCACCCCTGCAGGCACTTGCTAGATACTGAGATACCCTCCAGGCGAGTCAGGAGATACATATCTGTTGTTGTGGTAGCAGTAGTGGTGTAGCAGATATCTCTTCGACTATAATGACGGGATCTAGGACCAAACACGACAGCAACTACTGGGTCGGACAGTATGCAGACAGACATTAAACATCTTTCATCGGGAGTCCACCATCTTACCACCTTCCCAAACTCTCGACCTCCGAATGCCGCCATCGGAGTCTAACCACCACTCATTGCAGGTTGAGACCCAAGTTACTTTGGCTCAATTACGTTCCGGATATCGCAGTACGCTAAACTGCTACCTATCCAGAATTGACTTCGACTTACTCAATATATGTATGTCCGGCATGTGAAGATATCCCACACGACCTTCTTCTTCTTAATTGGCGCAAGGCCTTCCTCTTCCTCTGTTACCACAAGCTGGTACCGCATCGAATACTTTCAGAGTCGGAGCGTTTGTATCAATTCGGACGACATGACCCAGCCAACGTAGCTGCTGGTTTTTTATTCGCTGCGCTATGTCTATGGTGTCGTAAAGCTCATTATTCCATCGCCTACGATACTCGCCGTTGCTAACGTGCAAAGGTCGTTCCCACGACAGTTTACTTTATCGGAACGACCTGGATTTATATTTCCCCATGCATGTATGGGGAATGTTTATGCTGATACAACAACAACAACAATATACAAAGGTTCGAAAAAGTAGTTTCAACCAAAATAATTCCTGACGAAGTTTACCTTGAAACTATTTAAAAAACAAAAACAATTGCATTAAATTTATAAATTCTTTTATTTATTACTTTTTAGCAAAGTTTCTAATATATTTTTTATAAAGTTCTCTTTTCTATGCACTAAATATTGAAATGCTTTTATTATGTATGTAGTTAAATTATTTATAAAGTACGAATGCATATTTTTTTAAATATACACATCTGTTTTGGTGAAAATTCTTAAGTCTAAATATGCTGCTTGTAATTGCCATATAAAAATGTATAAATGTATGCAACGAATTCCACATTTGGTCGGTAGTGCAGCAATACATTTGTACAAAATGAAGATAGCACAGCTCAGAGCTCGCTGGATGTGTCCGAAACAGACTGCGTTTGGAAGTGATAACTTAGTTATGTAGGGGTGTAGAAATGTGGGCATGTATAAGTACAGTGCTGACATAGTTTTGTACGCATTTTTGTGTGGGTGTTTGTATCTAAGCAATTAATTAATAGTATAAATAATATGCTATATTATGTATGTAATTAACGATTATGATTAGTGCGATTGCCTTTGTAACACTTAAGTATATTTACAAACGTATTCATAAAGATATTCTACCGTTCATAATTCCAAATGCATATACATGTGAAAACTCCTGCAACGTAATTTGCCAACTTTTTTTTACTAATTTTCTAATAATATTATCCCGCAGTGTAGAAGTTAAAATGTGTACAACAAAAAATTATAATTATTTCACAGAAATCAAAACATATCTTCTCTTTCTTGGTAATTCATTCTGAATTGAGTTTACGACGCGCACCATCATTCATATGGGGCGCCTTGGCAATCCTTTGAGGCGGCCAACGGTGTATAACAGCCTTCTAAGAACTTTAAGTGTGGCTCAAGGGGGTCAGCAATTAGTTTCGATCTCAGATCGTTTCGCAGATCATTCCCAATTTGATCTTTGATGTTTTTACTTGTGCTTTGACTTGTCGCCACTATCACAGTTGCTTTTCGAGATCGTTGCTGAATCTTCATCAGAAGATTCTGGCGAATCCTATATGCGTTTGCTCTTTGGGTGTATGAATTTGCAGGATTTGCCTAAACGACAATGACCACGCATGAATGCCTTGCACACACCGTTGTTCGAGCCGCCGCCGCCGCCACCACGGTTTTGTCCGCCACCGCCACCACCTGAACGCCAATTGCCACCACCACTGTTATCCTGGAAATTGGAGCCTGTCCGCCAATTACCGCCATTATTGTTCCGATTTTGGTTGTTATTGTTGTGGTGATTATTATTCATATTGTTACGCTCGAATGCATTCGCTGCCGCCATATTCGCCATGATACGAGGCGCCATCATACCCATTGGTCCGAAATTGGGTGCATTGTTGAAGGGACCTTGCGGTCCGCCATATTGAGCGCCATGCATTTGCCATTGTGCATTTCCCGCCGGTGGGCCGAATGGTCCTAATAAATTCTGTGGTGGCACCGTTGGCCCCGCCATGGGACCCATGGGCCCCCCCAAAGGTCCATTGAAATTGCCACCGCCTTGCTGCCAGCCCGGATGTGGGCCACCCCCTACTGCCGCTGCTGCTGCCACTGCTGCTACTGCTGGCACCGGTCTGGTGATCTGCATTTGCGCCGCAAGCATATTATTCGCAGACGTAGCACCGTATTGGGGCATAAAGCTTGGGAATGCGTTTACGTTGTTTGGTGGCAACGTATTCACCGGCACATTTGTCAGTTTGCCAGCACTGGCAACCGTATTTTCGGGATACTTGGGTGAACTCTTCGGTTCGGGCCAGGGCATATTCGTATAATCGCTAACCGCATCCGGATTGCCGGTGATATCTTCCAAAGGTATGACAGGCACATCGTACGCGAAATGCGGCTCCAACTCGGCCTCCGCCGGCGAATCGGGTATCATGCTGTGCGAAAAGTATAGCGCGCGTAAGGTGGTCTGCTCACGTTCGGTTTGCACCTTACGTTGCTTCGATTGATTACCATTGGGATGTGGCGGTACACCATCGACTTCGATCAGTGGTCGCCAATCGGTTTGTGGTCGCATATTGTCTTCGTGTGTAAAGCCGCGTCGCGCGATATTGATAGCGTCACGTTCACTGTAGCGTTCCAGATTCTTCATGTCCATAAACGATTGCGTTTTAGTAACATTCACGCGCTCCGTTTCATCCAGCTCGAAGTAACGTATTTGTTCGAGATGTTCTTGGGGGCGCCAAGTCAACTTCTTTTTGGGACCCTTTCGTCGATGCAGCATAAGCACACCTGGTGGTCCATTCGGACCACAACCAGGACCAGGCACCTTGCGCGTTTCTTCCTCTTCGACTTCTTTACTTGTGGCTTCTTTCGTGACGGCTTCTTCTTCCGCATCACTGCCAGTGATATCGACTGAGCCGCCGGTGGCGGCACCAGAAGTGGCGCCACTCTCATCTGCAGCTTTTTGTTCACGCAACACCTTTTGCTCAATGTCTTCCTTAACCTTTTTCAATGGTATATCGTCATCATCTTCTGTGCTATTACCCTTATCACCTGCATCCAAATCTTCCGACTTTTCACTTTCTTGGGCGTCATTTTCCTTATCGGACTTTTCATCTGCCTTCGGTTCATCCAATGTGTCTTGATAGAATTTTAAGGGTGCTACTTTTGGTGCGTCGGGACTTGTGGGTGGCGAGTGGCCTTCTTTGGTTTGTCCGGGGCCAGGTGTTGTAGGACGCTTGCGCTTTGTGACCTTTTTCGGGCCAGTCGCTGCTGAGAGCGCATCAGAGAAGAGATTTGTCTCGACAAGGGTTTGAACTGAAAGGAGAGAAAGAAAAAGAGAGAAAATTTAGAGAGGTGCAAAAGAAAATAATTTGGATTATGTATGTGTGTGGGGGTATGTGTATGGGTATATATATATTTGTAAAGAGTTTGAGTTGCTAGTTTCTGCTTGAAAGAACGCGTTAAAGTTTGTTTTTGCTTGCGGGTACCTGCGAGATAAAAGTTAATGTGCGCAATAAAGCTAAATTATAAAAAGTTGTAAGAAACTATGTTTTACTTATTTATTTAATATACGGAAAATAACAGTAAATTATTATTTTTTAAATAAAAGGGTTACTAACTGCCAGGGTTTACGGCTCATGAAAACATAATAAACAGCATTCAGTTATGAATTTTGATCTTAAAAATCCGCAAGAACTAATATTTTCTAAAAAGCAGCATGTTCGCGAACTATTGCTAATATCAGGATTAGTGAAGGAGATAATTTCGAGTCAAAATATGATTTTAATACGCGCAGTTATAAGGGGTTTTTTTTTTATTTCAATATACTTTAGAAAATAAATTATCTTAAATGAAAATACAGAAAAATTGCGAAAGCTGGTCAATTTTGGAAATAGAAACAGCAGCCTGCTATGCACTAATGCGTTATGGAATACACTCAAAATTCAAATGGAAACAACTTATTTATGGAGGAGCCAAAAAGAGGTTACCAGCCACCACTCTACTATAGGCTTTATCTACCAAAAACAGAAGCTTTGATTGTGAAAAATGTATCGCCTCTAGATTTAAGCATAAATACAGGATTGGAAACGCACATAAATTTAAATTCTTCGAAGTGTGAGTCCTAAAGAAAACCAAAGTTCAACATAGATACCCTGTAGGAAATTCAAGTCATTGTTTCA
Organism: Anastrepha fraterculus; assembly: GCA_037575425.1. Lineage (NCBI taxonomy): Eukaryota > Metazoa > Arthropoda > Insecta > Diptera > Tephritidae > Anastrepha > Anastrepha fraterculus. The sequence continues at coordinate 165,551 of JAYXIM010040025.1, forward strand.
AAATTGGTTCTTACTCAAACAACGACTATTTCACTTGCTCTTATTTGACTACTGCATGGTTCCTAGTTGGAACATGGGGCCTCAAAGTAGCATGACAATGACGAAATTGTCAGAGAGTTCTCCGCTAACTAATTAATTTTAAGTTGACTGACTAAAAGAATGCTGTTGCTACTGTCGATTTGGGTATATCTCTCAAGTTAACCAAAATTTAACTATGTACTTCGAGGTTAGTTTGTAATGAATCCAGTGGATATTCAGTATTTAAAAACTACAACTGTCTTGCCCTTCAAGAAAGTCGTGATGCTAATTAACGAAGCCAAAAAAAAAAATAAAAAATAAAAAAAAGATAGTGAAGAAAAAACACCTATCGTGTGCTAGCTCAAAATATTCAAAAGGAATGACTTATTAAGAAAATAAAAATTCTTTAAACAATTCATAAATTTCTACGCATAAACTGCAAAGGACATCGGACATCGAACAACCGAAGGACTACCGACGCCAGCGCTGCGAGACGTATTGTATTTGTAGAATATTTATTGTACAAATAAATTAAAAATAAAGCAAAAGCCCTACATAACTTTAAACCTCATCAACGAGTATAAGTTACGGAAGCGACTCGAATGTATATCTAGCCAAGTACTACCACTTCAACAGGAGTCGCTCAAACACTTTATTGGTTTTGATACTAAAAATATTTTGGGTAAAGAAAAATGCAATATAAGCCACATTAAACAGGGAGAAAATGTCGCTATGTGTGGAAAATATGCAAACTAATATTGAGACGTGTTCTCGAAGATCTAAGTGAGATTTTTACAGATCAGCCAGCAATACCTAACCTAACCTAACAGACGTCTTCTGAACTCCGATTCCAGTTAGTGTTTTTGCTTTCTTTTTCAATTATGCGCATGATTGTATGGACTAAATCGACTGTCTTGTTGTTGTTGTTGTAGCAGCATAAACATTCCCCATACTTACATACGGGGAATGCTGCTGGAGTGACAGTCCTTGGCCGGATATAAATCCGGGTCGTTTCGGTAACGTAGAACCGACTGTCGTGGCAACGAATCAATCGACTGTCTTCATTCACTGCGCTACTCCATCTTGAAGTAAAAATAATGGGCGGAAGTCACAAAATATGAAACTCTGATATTTAAATAAATTAAGCCGAGTTAGTTACAAGCCCTAACTTTGTGTAGAAGGAGGCTTAATGATAAAGGAGGAGGAACTAAACTAATAATAGTGTTTGTTTTGTTGTAACAAATAAGAAATAAAAAAAAAATAAAAAATTTAAATAATGAGTAACTAAATATAAAAAACAATCAAACCGAATTAAAATAAAATTTTCGTAGACCTAAATTTTTTTTGTCTTAACATATTAGTCGGGAATATATGCATAAGAACTGCTATGAACATAAACAGCATTATGACCGTTCAGACTGCAGGATCACTGATCTGCAAACCTTATTTTTGGCTATTAAAAAAATATATAACGCAACTGAGACGTAATATTTACAAACTTCCAGAACAATTACAAGAAATATTCATGCAGCCTGTTATCGCAGAAACAATATGGGAACTATTATAGAAGCAATGTTTTTGCGGACTTGAAGGAGTAGCATAGAAATGTAAACTGAACATTTTTTAATCAAAGGCTGGTATTTAAATCATATTATTTTAAAGGAACTACAGAGAGTGATCTGCAACGATCACAATTAATCTAAACTCAAAAACGAAAATTGGAATAAAAGACTCCAGCACAAGACCGTTTAGCTGTTACAAGACCAACATAGAATTGGCGATTATTGCTAGCCTATAACATTGGGCCCATTGCTTCAATAGGAGCTAAAGTGAAACAAAATTTAAAATAATGATATAAAAATGAGTAGAGAAGTTAGAAGTAGTATTGAATTGAATTTCGCATAACAAGAGTTTCGGTGGTATAAGTTGCCTAGTGCTTCTTAGTAGATATTTAACTAAATTGCATATGCCTCAAAAGTCTAAAAGTACGTATTAAATTAAAACACACTGTAGATCATCGAAGCCTGGCAGCAGTTACGTTTCTTTGGCATTCTTATATTGCTGAAGGCTTAACAATAGACTTCACATGCTCATGAGTTGGAGTTTAACCAAGTGTGATAAAAAAATGACTTCATTGCCGCATCAAGAAAAATAAATAAATAAATACGACGAAATGTAAACGTTGAACTTATAACAGAAATTTATGGGTGTCAAATACTCGTACAACGACTTACGCAAGGATCCAAACGTTTAATTTAACGTTTAACGAAAAAGGGCAATCGTTTCTGTTGATTCTATTGAAACGATTCAGTTTATTATCGATTAGACAATTATCTAAATAATTATCTTTTCGTTTTGAAACAGAATCTAATCGTTTACATTAAAATGTTGATGAAGACACATGCGTAACTAGGTTACTATGGCCGTAAATAAATTAGAAAACGACAAAGGAACAACTTAGCCTTTCAAGAGCGGATATCTCGAAGGTCGTGGCTTGTATGACCAGTCATTTGCTATTTGGCAGGTATTCTTTGAGACTACGACAATATTGTAGAAGTTAAAGGGACGAGGAAGAGGGAGAAACAGTTGAGTGCTTGCTTTGCAATTGTCTAACCTTACCTAAAATCAGAGCAGGGTTTCTAGGTAAATACTTTTTTCAATTATCTTACGGAACTGTCCTGCGCTTTATAAGAGCCACAAATAGGTTCCACGAAGAAAAATAAATGAAGTTCCCGTATCGCACAGTGGTATCACAACGGATCTGTAAGATCCAAGCGAGTTGGTCGTACAGACCGACTACCACCATAACCTAACCTAGTACACTAGATTAGCGCAGCCCTTACTAGCGATCGGCGTGTTTATGAATACATACTAAGCCAGGAACGGCGTCGTCTACAAGCGATGTACACATTCGTGTGTTAAAATACGAAGTCATAGTGCTTCGTGTACATGTTGCCAGCCAAATCAAAGGTTTTTCATTCATTTACTTCGTCTCAACGTTAACGATTATATTTAATTTTATTAGTTCTACTTTAAGCGCAGCTTTCATTTTTAGTCGTTGATGAAACGAAATCGATTCATTATGTTTGCTGAGTATGCCGAGACTTGCGTTTTCTTGTTTAAAATGGTGCGGTTGGGATTCAAGATGGGGGTTTTTTAATTTTTATATGAAACCTGACCCCTGTGCCAGTTATGAAGCATTCACGAGGTAATAGCGATTTCTTCCTCTGAATCAGTTTAGGGCCATTCAATCATTAACTATATATAAATAAATACTTATATATATTTGGCGCGTACACCCTTTCTTGGGTGTTCAACTGAGCTCCTCCTATTTGTGGTGTGCGCCTTAATGTCGTTCCAGAATTTAATTTTCAAGGGAGCACTGGTGTTGGAAAACAAGGTGGTGATCAAAACAGAAGGATTGGGGTGTAAAAAAAAATCGCTCATAAGCTCACAATCGTTTACGAGCGGAGTATTAATCAAAAAACTAACCAGTCTGTATTCATGCCTTCAAAAATATAGCGGAGCGTTTCCGAAATTAGAGGTTCTTCATCATCTGCTCAAGTTAGTTACACGTTATGCTTGATCTAGAACACCTTGAATTTGCCCTAGCTAATGAATTATTATTACAACCGAATTACGATGGCTTAGGCCTAGGCTAAATCGAAATACATGTGCAGGAGTTACGAATCATTTACTATTGATTGCCATTTCATTTAAGTACTGCAATAGAAATCTAATTACAAGAAAATGACCGTCATTCGTTTATTGATATATATACGACCACAACCGAAGTGCCCTCCGGTTCTCAGCAACATTGAAACTTTTGGTATTTGAATGGAATAGTACAGAGAAATTCTGAAACGTTTTCCACACACACACACCCCCTACAGTAGATCGCTTGAGATTGTAATTATATTAGAAGAATTAAAGAGTAGGCAGGCCTTTAAGCCTAACAAAACATATTAAGATCAGTTGAATATTGGAATGCATTTTGATGTTTCGTTTCTATTTAAATTCATTGCATATGAAGCCTCTCAAGAGAATTAGGGCGTAACGCAAATGGAGAATGAGATTGTAATGAAAGGTTGGTGTGTTGTATTCAACGGAATGCCTTGATTGGACTTGAAAATTCATGAAGAAAATTAAACTGATATAGCGTTACCCTGCTTTAGCTTTTTTTCTTTTCTGCCAGCAAAATATACATATATATATGTACCAGTTTGAATTAGCCAACGTATGTGAGATGTGCCAGCCCATCTGTCCTGTACCATATACACACATTGTCAAATTGATCTGTTCATGTGCCATTTTCATTTCTTAGACTGCTTCCAAACTTCGAGGATCAGTAGCTCAAATCATTGTTTTTTATTTTGTTGAAAAGAATTGTTTATTTTTTACCAACTCTTTGTCTTATGTTAGGTTTATGATGTTAATTTTCATTATTTTTTTGTTATGTTTGTATTCTTAATAACTAAAAAAAATTTTCACGTGTCATTACATTACAATGCAATGACATCAATAAACCACAAAAAAGTTAATGTGAATATTAAAGTTAAGAAATATAAAGTTCATACTTAACATCCCGTTTCCATAAACCACATCTTTAGTAAAAACGTTGTTTTGATTTGCGCGTCGTTCAAAAAAAAATTTAACAAAAATTAATGCTTTTAAGGAAACGATTTTTGGTGCAGCGTTTACATCTTTCAAACTACTCATCAAGCAGCTGGATCGCTACTCCAATTCTAGTATCTTTGTACTGTATTTAGTCGTCATCTCACAACTGTTGGTAATCTGTGTTACTCCAATTCTGGTTTTTAATATAATACGACCAAATCGCTCTTAGCTGTCCCGCAAAGTAAGTTGATTGATGTATGAAAAGGTTTCCGTGTACATCTTCCTACCAGAAGTCCGCGTTAAACAGTGTTTTCGAATATGAACTTTCAGCTAATACGTTTATCCACTGAATGGAAGGGCTTCCACCCATTTTTTGATATTGAAAATTTACTCACTCGGTCGTATTACGTGTTTTTAAAGGCATACACAAATACCAAATTACGAAAAAAATTTATTTTAAATCAAATTATCTCTACTGATTGGATGTGGAGATGATAAACCAATGCTAGAAAAATTTAATTCGTAATCTCAAATACTGTGTATGCATGTTAGTTCTTTCCGGTAACTTATCGACGATAAGTAGAATCACTTTGATATAGCACACTTTTTCTTAAGGATCGCTTCAATGCTTTGTAATTGAAGATCCAATCCAACTTTCGCATTGTTAAGTTCAATAATCCGTTTTGTTTTTATATTAAAACACAAGCTCAAGTGAACGAAATATATAACGCGTTATGCAAAGTACTCAATGACTCAATAAATTCTGTTCCATTGTTCCCCAAAATCCAATGACAAAGCATGGTGTTGGCAACACTAAAAAGTCGACAGTCTAAATTTTTGATTAAATATCACAAAAAACCACTTCAAAAAAAAAAGTATTTATATATAAATAAAAACCTCAAGCAAAAACTAGCATCATCCAAACTCCTGAAATGAGATAACGCAGATTGCCATTAGTAAATGTCGTAAAGCATAATACTTACTCTTCTTTGGAGCGATCAGTTTGATGGCTCCTGGTTTCTCATTGGCCACAGTCAGATTGTTAATATCGATTTTAGATTTCTTCTGTGTTGGAGAATCACTGCTACTAGGAGGTGGTGATGGCCGCTTTAGCGATGAAGGTAAACTGGTTGGAATGACGGTACCAGGTGCTGATGTGGTTGAAGCTGGTTTCTTTAAGCCCTTACGTGATGGAGGTGGTGGCGCTTCCTCGGTCAAGCCATGAGAACGAAACTGTGATTTATATGTTTTAACAGTTTTCGCTTTTTCTGAATCGCGACGAATTTCAATGGACATTGAAGCTTTTTTTGAAGGAATCGTAATTGAAGTGGGTTTCACAGCATCAGATTCGGATTCGTCCTTTGGTTTCTTTGGTATACGACCTAGTTTATCCATAGATGGTGTGGACGGCTTGACTGCATTATCTTTGTCTTTCTCAGCCTGTGTTTCTTTTTCACGCTCCTTATCCTTTTTGTGCGACGAAGATGAAAGCGAAGACGAGGATGTATTAGCAGACTTTTCCTTGTCTTTGTCCCGGTGTCGGTCTTTTGAACTTGTTGACGACGAAGACTTGGATGATGATGATGACCGATGTTTGCTAGAACTGCTGCTGCTGCTACTACCCTCTTTACGATCCTTATCTTTGCTGGAACTGGAACGATCCTTGTCACTACGGTGCTTATCACTCGAACTACGGTGTGAAGATGATGACGATGAAGATTTGGATTTACTCGAGGAGCTTTTCGATTTATGACTTGAAGACTTGTGGCTGGAAGAAGACGAGGATGATTTTCTATCTTTCAGCCTCTCTTTGTCAGTTTTTATATCTTTATCTTTATTTTTACTTTCTTTAGATTCTATAGAAAGTTTTTGTTCTTTATTAGTTGGTTTTTCGCTTTCATTATCAATTGACTTTTTACGATCTAAAGGTTTTTCCGCCGATTGCATCTTATCTGCATCTTGTGTTGTCTGCGCTTCATCGTCGGCACTGCTTTCACTTTCTTTGTCCGCTTTATCGAGTGACGTCCTAGTATCTTCTTCCTCTTCTACAACAGGAGCTGCAGTGTGTGAATCAACTTCTTCCTCTGCTTCTTGATCATCCATTTCAGTATCTGCTTCAACTTCACCACCAGCATCGGTAACCACTCCGACTTCAGCATCCGCGTTTTCATCTGCACCTTCTTCATTATTTGTTTCATTTTCTTCTTCCTCTACAACAGCAGTTACTTGCGCGGTCTTTGGCACTTTTGCCAAAACCTGTTGACCATCCTTGTAAACAAGTTTAAATACCAACCCTGTTTCGCTTGCTTTCTTTTGCGCTGATGTTGGTGCATAGGTAGAAGGTTCAGGTGGCATGTCTGCAACATCTGCTAGAGGGTCTTCCTCTACTGCATTTGACGACGCCCGCCGGACGACAACTGGCGACCTTATTTTAATTGAGTCCGCGGAAGGTGGTATCATTTTGGGTTCTTGCCGCACGATGGGTGTTGCTTGAACTACAGTAGTTGCCGATACGTTACTAACTGCCTGCTGTTGAATATTTTCAACTTGAGAAACTGATGTATTTTCAGTTACCACCTTCAGCCACTGTTCTACTAAGCGTTTAGCAAGTATACGCACTCCTGAAAAAAAGTGTAAATAACATATAAAAATAACTTCGTATGCGAGATTAAAAGTTATGTGCAAAAAATTGTGATGATCATGAACAGTTTGAATTTTTATTTTTTTCAAGTTTCTAGCACCTTCAAGTATGTATATATACGCAATGTTATATGTTAAGAAAATGTGTCAAACAGAATGTGAAAACTTCGCAAAATGTAAAATTCTTCCGAAACGTAATTAAATTGTTTGCCTATAGTTTAAATATTTGCAGAGTTGTCAAAATATGACAACTTTTGTACGTAAGCAGAAACCGTTTTGACAATGCAGAGCATACAAAGAAAATACACAAACAAAAACAAGGAGCATTCACAGGTTGCCACAAACAATAAATAGTACCACCACTACTATCTCATCGATATGACACAAGCTTTTTACACTTATTTATAATAGCGTTTGAGCAACCTTTAATGAGTAGTTTTTCTCTATATATGGGAAATTCTGATTTCGACAATTCGCAGTTATTATTCAATTTCGTTTTAATGACATTTATAAATGGTATGAAAACTTACCTTCATTGCCGCCGTCTCTGCAAAGACCTTTCACCAACTTAGGTGCAGAATTTATTTTCAATCGATCCACATCAACGGGACAAAGCAAAAGTAGTTCTAGTATTTCCTGCACCAATGGCCAATTCATAGCACGTATAGCGTCGTTTAACCAGTTATAAACCAACGACCAGCCGCCGACACCCATAAATTCACCAAGTAATTCAGTTTTCGTTACTTTTAAAATTTGTACATAAATGCATTTTGATACAAGTTTTTTTGAGTATCTGTTCATCAATCTGTAATCAACAGAAATTTAAGTTATTTAAAAAAATATTTCAACTAAATTCATAGCAAATGCAACTCTGTTATTTTATATTACAAGATTAATCGAACGCAATACGAATAGTAACAAACAAGCTTTGGGTTTTCTAATTCTTATTTTTTATGGATAACTCACCCTGCGATCCTCTTCACTTCACCAATACTTAGAATCCCTCCATTGTCGTCCAACAGCACCTTAAGGCACTTTAGGAGCTGTAGAGGTACTATGCGTGGCTGAAATTATAACCGAATATAAAAATTAGAAATTTCATCAAGTTAAATTTCAGTAAAACACGTCATTATTTCAGTAGCTTCTTTATTAAATCAATTCTTTACATCTGAAAAATATTTGACCAACTCACCATATTTGTGCCTCAATTACTGCAAACAAATCTTAACAAAAGCCAATTAAGACGATACGTCACTCACTGGTTGTCTTGCTTCAACTTTCTGAACTTAAATTCCTCTGCATCAATCAATTCAGATTACATAACTTTAGTGCGTTTTAATAGTTTCAATATATTTTTTGTCTAGAAAACAAAAGAAACTATAGTTAATAAAATGCACACAAACTCAGTGCGTATGTTGTAGTATAAACCAAAATGAGTACAAAGAAAATCTAACCCTCTACCTAAATATGTATGTTTCTCTATTTATTCCCTTACAACCTCTGTTGCATCAAATAAAAGATTACCTAAATTAATTTATTTGCAATAATTAAGCATTACTATTATTGTTATACAATTAAGACAATTTTCAATAATTTGATTCCCACGAAGACAAAATTTCCAATACTATGCAATTTCCACGCCTTTGTAAAACTACTGCGAAAATAGTGTACAGAAATTTTCCATGATGGCGATTCTCCGTTCGTAATAGATTATCAATGGCGACAATTGAAACCGCAGCCAATTTCAAGTGAAATATGAAACTGTGTTGCCACTATTTTTTCTTTTCGTTTTTCTATACTAGGAACGGCATTTTTTGATGAATCCAGTAAGTTTGAATTACTCTTTCAGTAAAATACATAAGCCCGGAATGTCCCGGGTATTCAAAGAATATCAGTTCAACTCCACCAGACCTGTATATGCATTAAAAGTTTAATATAATCACTTGCCCATACTTTATCCACTACGTACGCCAACCAAATAGGTTCATGTCCAGAATAAAGAAATCTATTACAAAAAATTTAGCCACGTTGCCGGAAGAATGTAACCGACGCCATTTTATTTTGCAGATACGTACATTCATCTGCCGTCCGATAAAAATTATTTAAGCTCAAACGCCAACTCCAGCCAAAAACGCCACACAATTTCTTTGTAGTTCTTCCTACATCCTCATGACGCTCATATTTTGTGGAAATTGTAGATTTTCTTTGTACTCAGCACAAAAACGCCCCAGAACACTTTTTCTTATTTATGCATATTGAAATATTTCGACGTGAAAATAACTTCATACAACTTAAATAAAGTTCCAAATACTAAACACGATAAATCTCTGCATATACAGACTACTTATAAACTAACAATAAAAGATTTGTTTTTCTTTGTTACTTTGTTTTCATTTCTTTCTTTACAAAGTACAGTCTGTTCAAATCAAGTAGGTATATTTTCAGCAGAGTAAAAATGGAAATTATGAAAAAACACCCAGCGCTGAAAAATTTACGTCCAACTCACCCGCAAACACGCTTTTATCTGATCGAATTTTCTTGCTATTGAACGAGCCGTTCATGCAAGCACATGGTTGCATGGCATGTGTATGTTCAATATCTGCAACCCTACGAAGTGTTATCAAGTGCTCAGATGAAAAAAAAGAACACAATTGCGGGGTATCGAATCGAACACAAAAACTTTTTTCGAAACCTTGGCTAGAACTAAAAAATATTTTTATTTAAAGTTAACTATAATTAAATTAAATTAAAATATAATTACATTAATATAGAATAAATACATTTGTTGATGCAGAATAGGGCTGAAGAGTGTTTTCTGGAGACCTCTTGTTAGACTTAAGACAATTTCAAATATTCTGATCGACAGTTTACGTAAGCTCACTAAATAGTCTGCACGTCTAAAAAAATTATATCAACTCGTTAGGGTATTGCGATAGGATATTTCTTTTTTACTAAAAATGTTATTTTTTTTTTGATAGGATTTTGCATGGCGTAAGTAATTGAGCATAAATTTATATAATTTTCATAAAATCACAAGCTCTGGTACTATGTAGACTGTCTAATGAATAAAGCAAAGATATTAGCTGCTATATATAGAATATCTACGATATACGCACATAAGCTATACACTTGTAAACTACTAAATTAAGGGTACCCTGTGATGAAGATTCTTGAAAAAAATTGAATTTTTAATATTTCGCGAAAATAGACTCTTAAAAATATACTGCTGAAAATTTTGTCATGGTATTAAAGGTATCAAAGTATGATGTCAACATTGTTCAATGTATTCTGGGCTGCTATATGCTTCTAATAGCCCAGACAGACGGCGGTGTTAATTCTGATAAAAATTCAGTGTGACAGATGATTGCTACGCGAATTAGTGAATAGTTGATTTGTTTATTGGATAGTTTCGCTAGTAAAAGATGGACTACAGGCAACAAATACGGATATTATCTGCTCTGATACGAAAAAATAATTACTTTACTTAAAAACAATTCTTAAGTTGCAATTTCTCAAACTGCTCCGAAATATCAACACAATTAATTTAGTTTCGAACATGTTGGTGTTAAACTCGAGTTGCACAGAGTCTTTCTTGTTCTTCTCTTCAAAAGCTTCATTAAATTTCATTCACAATAGATATTTACTGCAAGTTGTTAGTTGCCCTTAATTCCAGAGATAATTCCAAATTAATAATACGTTCACATATGCATTAATCTCCTATAAATTCACCAAATTAATCTACCCGTTCACATATGGCAGAGTACCTGCAAAGGTTTTTCTTCATAGAAATTATTATGTTTTAATTTTTCTTTAATTGTTATTAACGTTAGAAAATTTTATTAGAATTATGTTTACAGACGGCAGTTTTCTTTGACGGCATCCATTTCATTTAGTTTTTATTTTGATGTTTTGGCCTCTGGAGACGGTCCAGCATGCTTGACTGAGCTTTGTGTGTGTTAGTGCAGTCGGGTGTCGTCGTGTCACACATACTTGTTGTCGGCTTTTGAATGATGAAAATCAAAAATTTTAGATATTAGCGTCAAGCACCCGACACGCACACATATAAAGTTCTTGTCAAAAATGTTTGACCGTCTCCAGAGGCCATTTCTCTTTACATTTGTAATAATAATTATCGATATCACAGAAAATAAAGGGTTGTATGTCCTGATTATTATTACAACAACAACAACAGTAACATGTACAGCTACATCATAAAATATGTAAACATAGTCCCGATTTACACGAGGAGACATCTGGAAGGGAGACACTGGAAATTCTCTTTTGATGTTTCATTCGCGTACACACGGGCAAAAATGTTTCCGCGACATTTTGTTTAGCATCGTCTGGTTCGGATGTATTCTAGCACGCGCTTACATGTAAAGCAGAGAGCGTTCGACAACAGTTTCTTAAATATATGAATGAAAAATGCAAACTGGTTAAATAATAAATAATTTGTAGTTTTTTTTTATTGAAATATATTTATAAATTCTTATACTTGAATAAAAAAAATTAAATTAAAAATACTTCATATGTAAATAATTAACTTAAAATTAACTTGAGTATCTAGAAATGCAGGGAAAAATTATAAATTAACATAAACATGTCCCATGACTATTTTAAATTATACCTACTTTAAAAAAAAAAAAAAATAAATAATTGGCGCGTACACTTCTGTTAGGTGTTTGGCCGAGCTCCTCCTCCTATGTGTGGTGCGCGTGTTGATGTTGTTCCACAAATGGAGGGACCTACAGTTTCAAGCCGACTCCGAACGGCAGATATTTTTATGAGGAGCTTTTTCATGGCAGAAATACACTCGGAGGTTTGCCATTGCCTGCCGAGGGCGACCGCTATTGGAAAAATGTTTTTATTAATTTTGCTCTCACCGAGATTCGAACCAACGACCTCTCTGTGAATTCCGAATGGTAATCACGCACCTACCCATTCGGCTACGGCGGCCGCCATTATACCTACTTTACTAGCAAAAATAATCGTGCATTTCCCAAGCAGCGTTCGGATGTTTGTCATCGTTTTTATCTTCCGTTTGATTGAAAACCAACACATCACTTAGAACTTTCTTCCACAAAAGAAGAAAACGAATGAAGCAACTGTCAAAAATTGTTTTAAGATAAGAAATACGAATAAGAAGAGCAAAGCGTGTCGCCGAGTACGGGAGACAAAATCCCTTCTCTCTTCCCCGACCGTCCTTC
>JAYXIM010040026.1:0-51320 GCA_037575425.1 Anastrepha fraterculus
CCTACGGCGAAAAATTCAGCTGGGTGAATGCTGTCACCTTATTAAATCCACCTTGGTTTTACTTATATGTGTTTGCTGTCACCTGTAATAAATTCGCCTTGCAGAGAACAAAACCTTCTGAACTCATGAATGTTGTTAACATGTAGTTAACAGAATTTCATGAACTAGAGAATTTCGTTTTTAACATGTAGTTAACACGCACGCCGAATTCGGAACCATAAGCCGAATTTCATGAAGGTAATCGACCGCCGTAGCCTAATGAGTTGCTGATCTCCGTAAAATATCAAATGAAGAAAAAGTTTTTTTCTAATAGCGGCAACGGCAAACCCCCCGAGTGTATTTCTGCTATGAAAAAGCGCCTCATAAAAAACTATCTGCCATTTGGAAGCGGCGTAAAACTGCAGTCCGCTCCATTTGTGGAAGAGCTTTAAGACGCTCACCACAAATAGGAGGAGGAGCTCGGCCAAACACCCAAAAATTGTGTAAGCGCCAATTATATAGAGGGTTTTCCAATCAGGGGTGTTATTTCGATGTACAAAGAAAAATGCTATTTTTTAATATAAATGATCGGATGTTTATTTCATTATAAAGGGGAAGGTATGCCGTTAATAGTGGAGAATAACATCAAACAAATGACCGCCACGACCACGCTTACAGGACAATATCCTTTTCAATGAAATTTTCCAAAACCGAATTGCAAAGTGGCTGCCCTATGCCCTCCATAGCCTTACGAATTCCACCTTTGAGGTCTTCAATCGACCCTGGGCTGTTGGCGTAGACCTTCTCTTTCACGTGTCCCCAAAGAAAAACGTCGCAAGGTGTTAAATCACGAGATCTCGGTGGCCAATTGTGATCACCTCTTCGAGAGATAACACGTTCCGGAAACTTTTCCCGTAAAACATCAGTGGTTTTGTTGCTTGTCCGGCATGTAGCGCCATCTTGTTGAAAATAAACGTTGTCCAGATCAATACCATCCAGTTCCGCCAATAAAAAATTGTTAATAATCACTCGATAGCGCAATCTATTCATTAATAACACCTGTTATTGGAAAGCCCTATATATTGTGTAATCCTGAAAAGCACTTTTAGAGGATATACGAATTCATAGACTATCCGTTGCAAAAATGGTATCTCTATAGCTGGAGCCAATCGTACTTAAGGGGGGAGCCTGCTTTATAAGGTCAAAAAAATCAATTTTTTTTTTTCGTTTTAAGCGATTCCTAATATATTTAAGAATATTCACACAAAGTTACTGAGCCTAATTCTCAATATTTCCGTAGATACAAAGCCAAAGGTAGGCGAGCGTTAGGTAGTTACGCTGTGACCGGACAGCTATACTCGTAGTACAAACTTTATCTTCTTTTCTCGACTTTTCATTTTTATGATTTCTTTGAATTCGCGCACATGAATGAAAAAAAAACTAATGAACCTTTTGAAATTAATCATAGCTTGTTCCCTTCAGTATTAAATTCTCTTCTATTTGAACTAACAAAATAGATAAAAAATTTTTTCAAGATTTTTATACCAAGTTGAAGTGAATTTTTTTTTTATAGAAAGGCATTTTTTTCTTTAAAACCTCCAAAAAGTTGAAATTTTGGAATTTCTCTTAGTTTTCTTAGTTCATCTAGAATAAAAAATCATGATAATTACAAATCCATTTGAATTTTTTGCTTTAGATAATAATTACGAGCTGTATCTTGTACGCCAGTTGGAAACTCCAGCGTTGCAGCGCTCTACTAATTTCTATGTTAAACATTTTTTTCAACTTATTTTAACCAGTACAAAAATTTTTTATACTTTTTAAATGTTCATTAAAAGATAGAAAAAACTTTGCAGTGCTAAATTAATTTTTTCCTTAAAAAAAAAAATAGCAAAGAGATGCAAGTTTTAGACCTCATAAACCAGGCTCCCCCCCTCAATCAAATTTGGAGTAATTACTGACATTTTCGTTTATTTGCTCAGTCGCAGAACTTGTTAAACAGAATTGAATCTATTAAATATGCCCGTAGGATATTTCAATATATTGTCTTTATCAAATAAATTAGTACGTTTGTATAATAAACAACATATCAATGAGTACAGTGTAAAACTCATGCGATGATTAATGTAATAAAGTGAGAATAGAAAAAATACAATTTGTTTTACTTATAATTAAAAGTCAACATGTGTAAACATGTAATTGCGAAAAAATTGCGAAAATACAGAAAGATTAATTCTGAATTTGTTATTCAAAATACTAAATATAATCCAAACATATCTTTTGCCTATGAAACTACATATTTAATTAAAAACGTATGTATGTGTGCGTATGTTGCAAGAATGGCACTATTACATTGGATGTGAAGATTCAAAGATTTATAGTGCGCCGATTTTAATTGGTTGTTGTTGTTGTTATTATAACAACATAAACATTCCCCGTACATTTGCGGTGCTAAAGTGATAGTCCTTGTCAGGATATAAATCCGGGTCGTTCCGGTTACGTAGAACCGACTGTTGCGGGAACGCCTTATATCTGGTGTATAATTTTCACTGCCTGCTTTCGGCTTACATCTACACATCCTTTATAATGGGCGCATTCCGGCAAGTGGCTATGTTTCTACATGGAATTCAACATTCGGTGCTTTAATGTGCTATATATTTTTACTGGTTTGCTTTGCGGAAAATTCTGTATTCAAAATTTGTTTTTTTTCTTCATATATTTTGCCAACTATTTGTTAATTATTATTATCAGCAACGCCGTCGCTTGAATATTTCATTTCAATCATCGTTTGGTTCATTGTTAGTTGATTTTATTATATTATTGTTGCTGTTGTTAGTGGCTTTTGTCTTTGTTGCATCAGTCTCGTTGTCATTCAAGTTCACATTCACATTCTCATTCATATCTGTATGTAGTATTTGACTTGTATTTGTAGGGATTTCGCTACCATCATCTGTTGCATTTGCGCCGCCGATGAGGCACGACGCAATTTCGGCGCTAGCACCACCCACAGCGCCATCCATTTCCGTTTCGATTTCACCAACTTGATTTGTGGAGCCAATTAGTTGTGAGCCCGCAGGTGGTGTTGTTTCAATACCGCTAACATTATCTGATATAGCGTTGATTGCTACTTCAACAGCACCACTTCCACCTCCACTGGGCGCACTACCATTAGCACCTTCACCATTCTCCACCTTTGCCAATTTCGGTTTGAATGTATTGTTTTCTGCGTTGAGTACATAATTTTTGAAGTGATCGCTATAGTTGACTGCACTGCCGCCAGCCGTCGATGCCACACTATTACCAATAGGAGCGGCTACATTAGCGCTTTGCCTCATGCGTCGTTGCTGTGTGCTAAAGCTCGGACTCTCGGATCTGGCGCGCTGCAATTGAGGTCGGTTTGTCGCCGTTTGATGGCCATGCTCATAGTCACGTGAACGTCCAAATTCAAAACCATTCTGCCAATGTACATGCACATTTTCGTATGAGGGATCTTCATAGCGATGAGTAGCTGCATTCGAACGATTGGCTTGCTCCGATTCACGTAATCGATTCAATGCACGCGGCCGCATATTGAGATCACGTCTTAACGCCGCTGCTGCGGCTGCACAGGGTGCGTGCATCTCAGCATTGGCAGCACTGAAACGCACTAGATCGTGCGGCATCATACCGCCAAGACGTGGCGTGTAGTACGGATTGGTCATATGCGTGGCGGCAGAGGTGGCATCACAACCGCCACAATCGCGAGAAAACATAAAGTTGAAGTCGATCATCTGTAAAAAAAAAAAATAGAAATTGTAATTTATGGATTCTCGTTAATTACTTAGCAGGCATACCTTACAATCAGGTCCCTGTCCAATCCACAATGGCAACCACTTGTTGACCAAAAGCCATTGTAGACTGGATTTCGAGATGCGATTTAAGGTACCCGAATTGGCAGAGTGTTCAGGGCTAGTCGTATTTGCCTTTGCATTGGTCGTTTGTTGTGATGTGATTGTGTTATTTGTTGCTTTCTTCGTAATTGCATTCTTGATGGCAAGCGCCTTTTCAGCAGCAGTGCTGCTGGCGCTGTTGGAATTGCTCGGTTTATTCGAGTTCAAACCAAGCGCTTTTATTTTTGGTATGGCGCCTGTTTGGCGATTGCTAGACGAACTGGTTGGCGCTTCATTGGCGCCACTTGCACTGCCATTACCATTACTATTATTAGCACAACCCATGGATAGTGGACCAGCGGAGGCTGAACGTTGTTCGCGCTCTTTAGCGTTATTTGCAGCAACTTAAAGTGGAAATAAAGACACATTTTTATTATGTTAAGAATTTTTTTTCTAGAAAAGCTTACCACCATTAAATTGCATGGGCAATTGCTGTCCAGCGGTGGTAGCTGCTGCCGCGATGCCACCACCTATGCCGACTGAGGCGCGATATATGTTGCTCATACTCTGAGCATTTTCGCCCTGTAAACAGCTGAAGAAAGATGAGGTGCTGTTTTTCACATTATTGCTGTCTTTTTGGGTGGCACCTGTTGCAACATTTGTTGCTGTTATGGTAGCATTCGTTGCGGGGGGTATAGCATTACATCCACTATTAATAATAGGCGCATTAGCCACGCTGGTGCTGGTATTTAAGCGTATATGACCAACAGTGCCGAAGTGGGAGTGTCCGAGCACGGCATAGTGACCGCCTAGGTTGTAATGGTCAATATTGCCACAGGATGAGCTCAAATGACGCTCAATTCGTCCAATGCCATGACCGATAACGTCCAGACGCCCATAGACGCGTGCTCCACTGCCTGTATTTCGATAAATTGGCTCGTCACGTATCTGTTCGTAAATGTTTTCGTAACGCATGCTGGGCTGGTAGTTGAAATTGTAGTAATTGTGCGATTCGGTATCATCGAAACTACGTTGGCGTTGACAGTTGCTGCTGCTGCCATAAAGCGAACCAGGCGCTGCGTTGGATGCAGTGGTGCGCGAGGCATTGAAACGATTGGCTTTTTGGAAAAATAGTAAAGTTTTTATAAGAAAAATGGATTATTCTTTTTTTTAATTATGCTACAGGTTCCACTCAATGCAACCTCATTCTTTACCTCCTTGTAGATCTATGTGGAAATTGCGTCGAAATCCCAAGCCTGAACGCACAGCACGCGGCACATCATAGGCTGGTGATGGCGTGTCTGTGCGATCATAAAGATCATTTCTGTAGCTGATATTCGGTAAAATACGTGGTTGGTTGTTGCTGGCATTGTTAAGATTATTCAGGTTGGGTGGTATGGCATTTGCGTCCGCTTGAGGTTGCGGCAGTTCATTCGCAGGGGCAACAGCGTTGGCACCAGCAGCAGGAGCAGCGACTGCGGCTGCGGCAATTGCAGCATTATATTGCTCAAGTGATTCATAGATGTTCTCGTAGTGTGGGTGATTTGGTTGTTGTTGTAGTTGGGAAGCATTATTATTGCTACTGTTGTTTAAGTTGATATGTACATCATTGCGTGAGTAACCAACTGCACCCTCGACATTGCTGCCCTCAGCTTGACTGTTTTCATCATCTATGTTTCCACCGGCTGCTGCATTTGCTTGGCTAAAAAAGTCATTCACATATAAAATAGGAGTTTACGATGGCAAATTTAAAATCTGACTTTACCGTGCTATTGCGCCCTGCTCTTCCATTCACATAGGCTTGTCTATCATGCATACACCAGCATAGCTGCGTCCAATAGTCATGGAAGCAGGCAAAATGCGCCAGGTGTCGGTCTCTGGGCAGTATACCTGAAAAATTAATACCGGAAAATTAAATTTTTGGGTACAGTTCCAGTGTGAAAAAAAAAACAAAAATCGATTAGCCTTTTTTCCGCCAAGTCCTTGAATACTGTAGTTAAAAGCCCTTTAAGTTTCAAAAATACCGAACGTTTCCACTGTTTGAGGTTTGTTCACTGATTTTATGCTAAGCCGGCCATATACCAGTTTAACCCACCGTTGAGCACCCGCATTTGGCCAGACTGGCTTTTCCGACTTTGGACGTGGATTTAACATATTTTTATTAAAGCTAACGACTTGAGCTTCCAGGCAGCTTCTTAAAATTTAATTTTCTATCGAATATATAGATATAACCTTTAAAAAGGATCCTCGTGCGGAACGAAAAAGGTCAGACCCGGGTGCCCAACCGCAGGCTTTAAAAAGTGTCCAACGGAGGGTTAGATTTTTTATATTGAAACTGTAAGCTGTGCTTAAGACTCAGTGGAAATGGCTTGTTATATCATCCTTTGTCTATTTAAATATAAAATATAATATGAGCACATTCCCCTACCTCAACTGATCCTAAATTAGAGGTACCATCATCACCGCCCACCACAAACAATACGCCATCGTGTGCCACAACGCCAGCATTGCGACGACAGAAGGCCATATCAGCTACAGCATGCCATTGATTTGTATCGGGATCATAAGCTTCCACAGACTTGCGCACCATCGGACCATCATGACCTCCCACAGCATAGAGTATATTATTAAGAACACCCACACCAGCACCGGAACGGCGTGCAGACATATCTGCCACTGGACTCCAAGTATCTGTATCGGGGTTATAACGTTCCACAGATGATAAGCATTGGCGTGAGTAACCATCATAGCCACCAACAGCATAGAGTAATCCATTAACAACACCCACACCTACAGAGCTACGACGAGTAGACATCGAAGCGATCAGGCGCCAAAGTTCGGCTTTGGGATCGAATACTTCAGCGCTGCTGAGACCTGTTGTGCCGTCAAAGCCGCCCACAGCATAAATAAAACCATGCAAAACGGCGACACCAAGTGTTGAGCGTCGTGCCTCCATGCTGTTACAAGTGAGCCATTGATCCGTAGCCGGATCGTAAACATCAACGGTGCGCACACGCAATGAGCCATTAAAGCCGCCCACTGCGTAAACCTTATCGCCCAGTACAGCCAAACCGGCACTAGAAGCAACAATTAAAACGAGTTAAATTTTAATACCTTTTTTGCGTGCTTTTTTTTCGAAAAACTTACCGACAGCGTCTATTCGGCATTTCAGCTGCCTGATACCACTTCTCTTCGCGCAAATCGTAACACTCGACCGAACGTATTGCCTTGGGCGCTTGCCCTCCTATAACTAGCAGAATTTTCGGCAAACCCACTGGCTTGCGCGGTATAGTACGTGCAGATTTAGTGTCATTCGGCAGCAAATGATAAGTCAAAGCTTCAATTATCAAATTCTTGCATATTATATTCCCTTCTAACAATGGCTCCTTATCGACGCGTTGCGTAATGTACTCTTTTGAGAGAAAGGGCAACCGCACATGCTCCATCAGCACGGCAGTGTATTGCTCTCGCATAGTCGGATCGTAACGTATCCACGAAATCACACATTCGTACACTTTTTCCTCGCTTGGCACACAAATGCGATCGTTGCATATCAAGCTGATTACTTGCTCGTGATTCAAATTGAGAAATTCATCGAATTGAATTACCTCACTAGAGAAATGAAAAAATACGTGAGTTAAATATTTAAAATATAAAAACGATAAATAGTTATGGATATATGTAAATAGAGTGCTAATGGCAATTACAATAGGTCTGTTCATGCAAAATTAAGAAGTAACTTAATTTCCAAGTATTCGCTCTCAAAGAGAAAAATATCAAAAAAGTGAACGCAAAAGCAGTAAAAGTTTGCAAGTTTTACAAACAGCTGATTAAATTGTTGACGGGAAAAATCACAAAAATGTTCAGTTCAGCTACTTCGTGTTAAAAAAAAAAGACAAATAAATAAGTGAAGCAAATAAAATCCAAAAATAACGAGCTTAGCATCACACGATTTTAGTTGTTCCATTTCATTATCGCTGTCAGATGAAGAACATTCCTTTGCAATTGTATTGTTGTTGCAATTACAGCTTTTTTTATATTTTCCTTGCATCCTATTGTCAAATTAGTTAAGGGGTTAGGGGTAGTCAGAATCTTCAAAAAATTTAATTTTTTTTTTACATTTTCTTAAAGTATAATATCTTAAAAAAATTGTGTGAAAATTTGAAGTGCATCCGACTAATACTTTTCGAGTTATTCAACAATTAACAAAGGGCGCTCGGGCGCTCCAGAGCGTTAAAGAGCAAGTAGCTAAACTTTAAATGCGTTTTTCTCAAAACTATGTTTTTTGAACTGGTGATCACTGTAACTTAAAAACCGCTTGGTAGATTTCAATAAAAAACTTGCTTGTGAAAAACATAAAAAATTCGTGCCTGATCGAAGGATTTTTTTGTTTTTTTTTCATAAATTTTGATCTGAAAATATTTCCGAAAATCTAAAATTGTTAATTTTGAAAAAAAGCTTCGATCAGGCACAAGATTACTAATAAAACTAATTTTTCTTGTCCGATTGATTTTAAATGAATCTCGAAGGGCTTGTGATCACCGCAAGGGACTTCGGGAGAAACGGACTCCACACAAACAGCGATAAGTTTTACAATTACTAGTTTTTTTGCTGAAATTTTGCTAAAGTCATGTCGAAACATGATGTATTAATGCTATGTTTTTATTTCTGTAAAATAAAGCAACTGACTAGCAAAAAAAAAAAAAATATTGAGAATCATCCGTTTTTCGGGCCTCTGACTACCCCTAACCCCTTAATAGTCAAGAAGTACAAGCATAAAATACAAAAGATACCTTCCATACTTTCGATTTGTGTTTCGGAAACTGCAGCAACGATGACTGCAAGCTGTGGTTCAGAGGTCCATACATATCTCTATATCATTGGCCAATTTATATTTAATATATGACTTCAGAAAACCTTTATAAATTTTATCTAAAATGTATTTACTTAAATTCTCCAGTTAAATCACCATTTTAATTTAATTTAGAACTTTGACTGAATTCGCAAATTTTAATTACTTACTTTATTTTTACTAGGCGATCAGCTGTTCTTCTCACTTGCAAATTCTTACAAGTATAAATTTATCCAGTAAAAACTTGCAACTTCCCCTCAAAATGAAATGTAATTTTGCTCTCTCACTTTCCCCTACTTTGCAAGTTTTTTGGATACATGTACACCAAAACTTGATAGCTTCTAACAATTTTGTTGCAAATTATTTACTTCATGAAAGTAGGCCCGCTTTACTTCATGAACAAACCGCTGCGTGTATTTTGCATTTGCACTTAAATATTTGTTTTGCGTAATACTTACTTGAAGTGTTGTTCTATATAAGTGTCGGCATAGTTCAAAAGGTCCACACAGCCGTGAATGTCGGCGAATTCTCTTATCCCCAAACAATTGCTGGCATCCAGTTGTGTTTGCAAGTAATCACAACATGCCTCACGGACATCAGTCAGCTGCAGTAAATTTGCAGCGGTTAATAATACTTGCACATTATCCTCATTCACCTCCACAGTGGATGTATACACATATTCAATGAGCAATTCGAGGGCACGATGATCAACGCCTTGCAGTGTTATGCGGCCCTGACGTGACTCTTCAAAGCTGGTGAACATGGCATAAAAGTACGGACTGCAGGAGGCGAGTACCATTTTGTGTGCAGGAATCTCAATATCATCGGCAACCAAAGTTACATCACAGAGTAAATTTTGCCTATGACACAGAAATTATTAGAAAATAATGAGATTGGTTGATATAAAGGGTGGTTAAGTTTCAAGGACCGGTGTTGATTTTGATACAAAATACAATTTTTTTAGGAAATTATTGTCATTTCTCTTTATTATGATAATACTGATATGGCTCATTTACGTATGGAACAAAATATCTGCCAAATGGCCGCCGAGGCCGCACCTCCAAAGACCACCAAATGCAAATAGTTTCTTATCTAAATACATACATTGTACATATGTACATGCAGGGCTGCATGAATGCATATTTTTAAATTTATGAGTATGCATAAAATTGTTATTAGAATGCCAAAAAGTAAGTTTAATTGCAGATATACCTATGTATATAGCGACATTAATATATAACTCTGTCTAATCCCGCTACCTCACGTTTTAATCGAATTTCACAACTTGTTTTGAATACGAATAAATTAAAATGGATGACAAGCATTTCAGTAGGAGTTACAATCTTTGGCTGGATATAAAATTCATTACCGTCACCCTGCTAATACAACAACAACATCCCAAACTTACCGAACTAGAGTGGAAAAAATCTTTAGTAAGCCTTTGGTATCATACAATTGTGAAATAACTCAAGTTTCCCAAATATGTATTAATTTGAAAAATAAAACATGTTCTCGTGAATTTGGTAATAGCCTAGACTTGGAAATAAGACAATGTGAAAACTGGTTTCAATGAAAAATTCGGCTATATTTTTCTGTTAAAAAGGGTGATATTTAATATTTATAAATTGACAGTAGGAAAAAAAAACAAAATTAAACATCTATCAAATCTCATCAGGGGGCAGCACTCAAGTTCAAGGCATCAATTGTGCAAACAAAAGCATCAATATTTATTTTGTGCTCAAGCTAAATATTATATTCAGCCTTGGTGAAGTTCATAATACGCTACAGCTTGTGCATACCGACCAACCTCAAAATAAATAAATTATCACGGTTATAGTACGTATTGATATGATATGCGCGCACTAAGCTTATCATGGGAAATGCTACATATTTCCTTTTCGAAAATGGACGTAATATACATATGTATAAGTAGTATCATGACGTTACACGCCAAACGAGTTTTGCGCTGTTTGTAGCATACACGCACATACCTCGATCGCCCAAGTTAAAGTCTACTACGAATTCGACGTAATTAAAACAAATACATAAGTATGTATGTATTTGTCAGCACATCTAGGCATTTGTGAGCTTGTAAATGCATATTAGACGGGTACAACAGCTGCTATTTATTGTTGGCGTTGATGAATGCCGGCGGCGTATATTGTTTCCATATCAGTAGGCGTGTTGTGTGCGCCAACAACCAATGTAAGGGAATTTAATTGAGAATATTAATAATGCATATTTGTATATAATATATATAACATATGCATATTTTTTGGCAAGGTTGTCTGCCTTGAATACGAAAAATATAATACGATGTGAGAATTTTAAAAAGCTGATTTCTTTGCACTTACTTGCGCATTTCGTTCATGGCCTCGAATGAGCGTGTGGTGTGCTGCTCATTATGATACTGTCCGACGGTGCGATCTTTGCCATTTGGGCGCTGAATATGTTTTTGTGAGCTTTCATCCAAAGAATTTTGACTTGCATAGCGTAGCAAGCAGCTAAAGTTGTTTTTTGTTTTTTTGCGTTTTGTTTTTTTATCATGACAAACACATTCATGAAATTTAAATGCACATGAAAAAACAATAATTGTTAATGAAAATAGCTAATGCAAATGATGTACTATGTAATTGAAAGTTGTAAAACAACACCCTACCTGCCGCGTTCCATGCTACCTTCGGCTGCTGAATTTTGTATACCATTGCCATTATTGCTGCCAACACCGCCGCCGACTCCTCCGCCACCACCTGCACCTGAACCTGCTCCACCCGTTGGCTGATTGTGTCCCAAGTTGCTCATGATGCCCAGCGTGTATTTGGTCAGCAGTGCACTCAACGATATCATGCACTAAACACTTGCACTTAATTCCACTGAATGTGGACCGCAAAAGCGGAATTTTACAACTAATAGCCGTAAAAAATGCAGAATTTTACTTCTTCAAAACACAAACAGACAGACAAATAAACACCCAACCAAGTTGTTTCTCCAAATTTTTGCTTTAGATTATTTTTCTTTTCATAATTCTCTTTCTCTACACACAATTCACAATTCAGAGTGCTGCCGCATATTTCGTTTGTGTGGAAAGATAGCTCAGCTGTGAACAGCTGGTCGCACAGGGTGTACTGAGTGGTGAGAAAATGTTCGTAGGTTGTTTTAACGTTTTTTTGTGTTTATACATAAAACTATGTATATAATAACAACCTAAAAGTATGTTCACATATGCAGTGATTAGCAATAAATCCACAAAAATTAATCTACCCCCTCACATATGGCAGTTTAGTTGCAAAATTAACAATCAGCTGTCAAGACTGTTTTAAGTGGTTTTTCTAAAAAGATATTGGTTTGGTGTAGTATTTTATTGTTTTTGATTTGTTTAATTTTGATTAACGATATGAAAAATAGGCAAATAGAAGCAATAGTTAATTTCATTGTGTAATTTGTTGCTAGTAATAGACAGATGGAGGAATTCCATAAACGACGTCTTCCGAGGTTGCACAAATTTGTGTTTTGCTGTCATTTTATAATAAACAATAACAGGCTTCGCTTTTTTGTAATATGAATGCTGAATTAATAAATTCTAACAAACATTTTACTAGAATTATATCTACAAACCTGTTTTCTTTGCCAACAACCATAAATAGGCGAATAAAGGCGAAAATTTACGCCAAGCCGCTGAAATTGTGAATGGTGTTTATGGTGCCGATAACGTAACAGCTAATTGGCTTCATCGGTGCAATTTTGGTTTCGTGGATTCTGTTCAGGCATTTTTGTTGTTAAAGAAAATATCGATAATGTCGATAAAATCACAGAAATAATCGAAGTTGTCCGGCATGTTAGTAGTCGTAGCATCGCCCAGGAGCTGATTATCGACCATAAAACAGTTTTAAACCATTTGCGCAAAAATAATGGATTTCCTTTTCTCCAAACTATTATACACAAAATAAACTAAAAAATAAAATTAAAAGAAAAACAATAAAAAAGTTGAAGTAAAATGAAAAAACAAAAAAACACAAAAAAGATACATAAAATAAAAATAAATTAAAAAAAAAAAACAATCAAATAATAAAGGCGTTGGGAAGTATTTAGTATAATGTAATAAACTTTGATAAAAAGGATGTAAAATGGGGTTAGAGAGGTGTATCCCAATCCTAAAACTGAAAACCGCACCCTCCGGAGGCTTATAGATTTTAAGTAATTTGTGGTTAAAGTTGTTTAATTTAGCGAAAAGTTGGTTGTTGTACCTCAAATAAGAGCGAAGTTCGTATGCAGAGACGTTCGCTGGAAGGATGTTTGTAAATCTGCAGTATTGTTTGCTTAAGTTTAGAACTGAGAAACATTTTTGAAAATATAAACATTGATGTTTATGGAAACAGACGTCGCAGGAGGAAGTTTGAAATAAAAACCGAGTGATTGTCTGGCTTATTTTACGCACGCATCAAAACTTGAATGATAAAGTAATAAAGTAATAATAAATAAAGTAATAATAAAGTAATTAAAAACCAAAAAAATACGGTTCATAAGTATATTGTCTTGCTTTGATAAGCCTTACAAAGGAGTCTTTGCAGTTTTTTTACATAAAGCTCCTTTTGGTGTGGGCGGCCAAAAAAATAACCCTCATCACTCCAACTCCGGCTATGCCATCCACAGTATTTTTGCGCAGAACTCCTTTCTGCGTTAACACCATTAAACCAAAAATTAAAATGTCAAATTCCTGTGTGTAGTAAGGAAGCACAATAACCATCATCAACACTGAACTGAAATACTTCATTTTTATTCATATTTTTATTTTCATTTTCAGGCATCCGGCAACACGTTACTGTTGTCAATTGCAATGAATTGTTACTCTCGTTTAAATTTGGAAAGTTAGGATGTGGATGAATGCATTTGCATTTAATTTTCATAGAAATATTTCGAATACAAGTATAAAAATAAGTAAAAACACGCGTGTGGCTGTCTATTTTGTGAATTTTAGTGAAGTGAAAAAAATGTATTATCATGTGCCAAACTATAGTGAAGTTCCCGAAGGCAGTTTAAAGGCCAATAATTGCAAAACTATTATTTCTGGAATATTGGGAGTTATGCGAAGACAAAAACAAAAATTAAAAAAGTAAGAAAATGAGAAAGAAAAAAAAACAAAATTAAATGATTTAAAATAAAACAAAATATTGTGCCATAAAAAAAAACATATATAATAATATAAAATATTCTTCTAAAATAATAATATACAATAAAAACATATATAATAATATAAAAAATTACTGAAGTACTTCGTATTTACAACTTCAATCCCGATATCATACTCTTTCTAGAAAAAATCATGCAATGCTGGCTCTGAAAGCTCTCATTATACAACCGAAATAAACATTCGAAATGGCATCATTCAAGGTGACTCGTTGAGTCCACTCTGGTTTGTTCTTAGCATGAACCCCTTAAGTCACATCCTGAATGAGACGGGACATGGGTTTGTATTAAAGCACGGACAGTCTGGAAAATGCCGGCTGAAACGGAATTTTTACGTAGATAATTTGAAACTCTACGCCAGCAATTCCAACCATCTAGATAAGCTTTTGAATTGTGTGAAAACCTTCTTCAATGACATTAGAATGCGTATTGGACTTGATAAGTGCCGAAAGATCAAAATACTTAAGGGGTTACATGGGTTTCATTGGGTAAAAAAGGCCTATTTTCAATATTCTATGTAAAAAATTATTTATTTAATTCAAACTTTTTTCTGTCTTATAGATCCATATTTAAAGAATAATTTCCGAGATTTTCAAAAACAAAAAAAAAAAAAA
Source organism: Anastrepha fraterculus (assembly GCA_037575425.1). Lineage (NCBI taxonomy): Eukaryota > Metazoa > Arthropoda > Insecta > Diptera > Tephritidae > Anastrepha > Anastrepha fraterculus. Next base: position 14,499 of record JAYXIM010040026.1, read on the forward strand.
TTAAAAGTCCTCCATTGTGACGTCATTTCCCGTGACCCATCGAAAAAAAGGTGCGTCCGCGTTGCCAGCATAGCTCCTGACAGGATCATCGAAAATGAAAAAACAAAAATAAGTGTTTTAGTTAAGACCATAAACTCGTGCTTGAACGAAAGAAAGAAAAAACGTATAAATTGGAATTTTGGTAGACATTTTTCCAAAAAACTGAAAATTTCGGTTAAATTTGCTTGACAATTTGTTTATTTTTAAATAGTTGTAATTAAAAAAAAAAATCCTTTGTTCAAGTAAATCGTATCTCGTACGAGTAAATCGTATCTCGAACACCTGTGTAAAATTTCATCAAGATCGTTTGAGTCGTTTTCGAGAACATTTGACAACCGACTTTGAAAACACGGTTCCGAGAAAAACGCGTTTAAAGTTTTGAGTAACAATAAGTGGCTTGGAGCGCACACCTTCCAAAGGCTGTATCTCCGAAACTATTATTCGGATCGACTTGAAAATTTAGGATACTATTCTTGAGATGTTGTAGAAATCATTAAGCAAAAAAAAATCGAAACCCATGTAACCCCTTAAAGGGAAAGTGGTTTCTCGACATGTAACTGCGACTCAACTAGCGGACGCAACATTACAGAAATGGAACCGGCAGAGGTATCCAAGACCCTTGGAGTTATGTAAAGCAACAGCATGGATACGATGCAAATGAGGAATAATCTGAAAGCAGAATTTAAAAGGCGCCTTCACGCTATCTGTAAAACACAACTTAATGGCAAAAACCAAATCACCGCTATTAATTCATTCGTCATCCCGGTGGTATCGTATAGCTTCGGAATTGTAAAATGGTCATCTACTCAAATAGAAAATCTACAGTGATGTTGGAGCACTGCATGACAAACTTATCTTAAATATTTATAAGGGCATACTTTCAACATAAGAGTTCCCAATCCGATCTGCACAAGACTGCAATTGCTACGGATGATAATTACACCCCACTTCGGATGAATCAATCCTACGAAATCAGGAACGCAACCTCAATAGATGAAAAGATTCAAAGATGGTATGGAATGGCTGTTCATGGCGTGTATAGAAAAGACTTGCTGAGCCCACATGTCGACTAAAAATTGTTGCACTTATGGCTTACCAACAGGTCGATATTCACCGAAACGGAGGCTACCATTTTCGCCATACAATATGGTGTATGCCGCTGCAGAGAGATGTCGAAGATGCAATAGTCGAAGTGAAACTGATCAACTCTATGTATTTGAAGCGATGAAGCAATGACATCGCGAAAATAATTCATTTAAAACTGACGCAGATGTACCACTTCAATCAAAGCAAAATACCGTACTTCAGATATATCGCAGAACCTGTTCAAGAAGACTCCAAGACAGAAGGTAGTGTATTATGAACGAAACATTTTAACGAATGCAACAAAAGACCACAATAGGCCAGACCTTTTCTTGATCGATAAATCTCAAACGACTGCTTATATAATTGATATTGCTGTTCCTCTGAACAAAAACATGCAAAAAACATATGCAGAAAAAATATCCAAATATTCTAACTTAGGGATTGATGTCAAACACCAGTGGAAGCTAAGGAAGATGTACATACCACCAATTATCATCTCAGCTCACGGACTCGTGCATAAAAACTAAGCAGACAACGTGAAAACTCTTCAACTCCCGGAATCTCTGATTTTTGATATGTAGAAAGCAGCTCTACTTAATTCTTGCCATATAGTTCGAAACATTTTACAGTAAAGACTTTATTCTTTACCAATTTGCCAATTATTTCATATTTCTGAGTGCAATATTAGTTATAACTTACGTTCCTGCTATATATTATTGTCTTTCAGCTAAGCTGCCGCCATTTAAAGTGAGTCTTCTTTGGGAGGCAATAAATAAAAATAAAATCCAAGAAAAAAAAACTAACAAAAAAAAAAAAATTGAAAAAAGTCCTGAAAAATAAAAAGAGGAAGAAAAAATGAAATGATTTAAAATAAAACCAAGCACAATAAAAAAAGACACATAATAATATAAAATAAAACAAAATATAATAATATCTCCCTCGGTGAAAGCAAAATTAATAAAAACATTTTTCTAATAGCGGTCGCACCTCGGCAGGCAATGGCAAACCTCCGAGTGTATTTCTGCCATGAACAAGCTCCTCATAAAAATATCTGCCGTTCGGAGTCGGCTTGAAACTGTAGGTCCCTCCATTTGTGGAACAACATCAACACGCACACCACAAATAGCAGGAGGAGCTCGGCCAAACACCTAACAGAAGTGTACGCGCCAATAATTTATTTATTAAAACAAAATATAATAAAATCATATTAAATAAAATTAAAAATAAAAGTTTCGTAAAATTAAGAAAATAACAACAGAATAAATTGGAGTGGAACACAACTGAAAAAATTGCTAAACTATTTTTTCTGGAATGTTTGGAGTAGGACAAAAAATAAAAAAATAAAAATTTTAAAAATAAGAAAGGAGAAAAAAAATGAAATGATTCAAAGTAAAACAAACTACAATAAAGAAAACATACACAATAATATAAAATAAAACAAAATATAATAAAATCACATTAAATAAAATAAAAAATAAAATTTTTGAAAAATTAAGAAAATAACAACAGAATAAAAATAAATTGAAATGAAATGCAAATTGAAAAAATATATAGTGAAATTAAACAGAAATACGAAATAAAATTAAACCACAAAGTAAAAAAATTATAAAATAAGTTGAAGTAAAATAAAATAAAATAGAAATAAATTGAAATGAAATGCAAATTGAAAAAATATATAGTGAAATTAAACAGAAATACGAAATAAAATTAAACCACAAAGTAAAAAAATTATAAAATAAGTCAAATCAAATCAAATCAAATCAAATCAAATCAAATCAAATCAAATCAAATCAAATCAAATAAAGTAACATAAAATAAAAACAAATGAAAAAATACAATAAAATCAAATAAAGTATTCCACAAAGTTTTCGAAATCCACAAAATTATAAACGGATAATTGATAATAACAGAATTTATTTCATTCAAATACATACATGCTCATACACATACACATACTGCCGTTGTCTATAGGTTTACTATATTTATCCTTTTTATGTGCAACAATTTCCATACATTCGGTGCTTGATGTGTGTGCTTTGTAAAGCTCAAATAGCTGTCGGCCTTCAACAAATTAAAGCTTTCCTATGCTATGCTATGCAAGCTTTTTCCTTACTTTTTTATCAAACTTGGAGTTGATAGCAATCGCAGCAGGATAATCAGAGTTTAGTTCAATTTGATACTCGCTAGTAACTGGTCGACAATTCGCTGAAAATATAAAAGCCGAAAGAGTTTATGATGATATTTTAACAGAAAAGTAATTTATTCATAGTGACTTAAAAAATATATATTAATAAAAATATAAGCAGTGATTAAACAAGAATAAACGTGTCAAAACTCAAAAAGTAAGAGTAATCAGTTTCTATTCCTTGTCACATATTCTATAAGACGCAAATGAATAACAGCAATAAAACGGAATTTTAATTATTTTGCATCTGTAATTTGCATTTGAGTGATTTTCGCCCTCGCAAACAACTTTGATAACAAAAACAATAGAATCCCATTTATAGTTTGTCCTAAAAGTGTAATGTAAATGCAAAAACGCATTTTTATTATTTATTTATTTTTTTGTTTGTTTGTCATCTCCCTTTAAACACTCACTAGTTTTACAATTTCGCCTTCTGTAAATGTGTGCCATTTTGTTTTCGTGATATTTGCCAACGGCACACGGAGCCTTGTTGCGTTGCTGTCATAATTTCAATTTCACCGTTTATTGTACCCAACGTCAATGCTGTAGCTGCAACTTCAGCCGCAGTCACTGCTCCAAATACTTGTCTGCCGCCGGCATATGGCGCGCAATAGCACGCGCCCTTTGAAGAAATTCAATAATAATGTTGTGACAAAAGCAACGCAAGGCAAATCAGTGCACCATTCCGGTATGTGTGTGTGTATGTGATTACGCATTTTATGCGTTCAAAGTGTAAGGCGGAGATAAAACGTTTTGGAGGCGCCTCTTTTGTTATTATTGTTGGTTTTAGCGTTGATGTGAATGTAATAGCTTTTATGTTTGCCGACAGCTTAGCTTTAATAGCACTCGACACTGAGTCTATGAAATGTAATGAATGACAGTTGTGTTGGAGAAATGTTGGGGAAGTGATAAAATGCAGGGGAAAAGACAAATTAAATGTCTGAGTGATTAGAAAGCGGAAGTTTTACCTTTTTGTGGCCATAAAACTCCTAGTCACGTTGAAATAAATTCATACGAAATAGTTGCTACGAAAGTGGTACTAATTTTGGCACATAAAAAATTTAGTTGGCGCTGTCTTAGGATGTGGCATAATCTTAAAAGGAAGCGAGACTACTCTAAGAAAAATTTATATTGTTATAATTTTTTTTTATTAGTATTATTTCACTATACTCTACAACAAATTTTATAACTGTGTTAGCTTCAAGCATTGTGGAAAGATTTTTAGAGGTGTGGCTAAGATCAGACCGTTAGCCGGCGCTCAGCGAATTTGAAAAAGACAACTGATTGGCTGATATAATGGGGATAATGGCAGCGTTTTGTTTACAAGAAAACTGAGATTGTGTTTGTCTATCGTGAAATTTTTCGTTACGATCATTCTCTGAAGAGAGGTTTGGATGCGGGGAAACTGCAAAGCAGGAAATTTGTTTACAGGTGGAGTGAAGTAGCACGAAAGCTTTGGTTGAGGTGAATTGGTGATTCACTTTGTAGTACTGTTTTTATCCAACTAACGCATTTATAAAAAAAGTGGAGAGACAATGCATGGGTTGAACATCATAGAAAGGTAGATGTGAGAGCTTAAGGGGAAATTTGCGCAATTATTCCTTTCCAAAGGGTGTCTGAAAACTGTCCGAACTTGCAAAGATTTTTATACGCGAAATAAGTAATGAGCGCAAATCACGTGAAAAAAATTACGTCCTCCTTAAATCTATAAAATTTGTGTAAAGTAAAGTATGAAGCAATAGGTTTAATGCGTATCTATAAATATCGGCAACAAATTCAAATAAAATTGCACTAGCGTGAGTAGTTATATCTAGCGTAGTAGTTGTCAGCAGGAAGATTTTCAGAGACGTGCGCTTATTAGTGACCCCACCATGCAATAACTACGACTTTGCTTTGCAATTTTTCCATTCATTCTTTTCTTCAACGTTTATTTTTTTATATTTTTTTTACTAGTAATAGCTAAACTCACGCAAACACATTAAAAGCAGAAAAAACTATAAAAACAAAACACAAATAAAAAAAACTAATAATGAACTGACCAAGAGAAATAAGTGTAAAAGGAATGTGAAAAAACTCAGCACCTACATAAAACAAAATTTAAAAAAAAACGAATCAGCGAATAAAAGCAAGAAAATACAAATAAGCGCTATTAGCCATCAAAAAAAGAGCTGTTCTCATCTGCAGCTGTAACTGTCGTAAGTACCTACTTAAATGATTTAACATTTTTTCATTTCCTTACTCGTTGTTCTTTCACTTTTACCTTTTCTATTTTGTTCAACCTTTCACATTACTTCGCTTAAATGCGATTTGCTGCTGCCCGTAATTTAATTGTGGCCCAGTTTCGATTTATAGCGTCCTTTTATATGTAAAATATATACACACACTCATACATATATATGTTTGTTTGCGTACCATTTATAGGCCATCTAAAGAAGGTAATTACTGACGCAGCATTTGCGTGGGTAGCATTTAATTTTCTCCCCACTGACAAGTGCAAATTTTGTTTACATTGTCTACAAATCTTTTGCACTAAGAAGAAAAAACCAAAAAAACAAAACAGGAAAAAACAACAAAAGCACAAATCAAAGCAGATAAGATTAATGTCACTATGTATGTATAGAGAATCACAAATATTACTGCCCCCATTTATATGCGCATTGCATTGTGATTAAAATCAATGTGGCGTTAACGTCAGGGCGTATGAGTAATATGACACCTGTTGCCTGTGGGTTTTGCGTTTCGCAACGAAGTGTTGTCGGTGAACTTATTTAGTGCCTTTTGCATTTGAGTTGATTATTTTAACGAAACTGGAGCTCTGAGAAATAGTTTGTGCAGCTCCCCTTTAACAACAGTCAGGGGGTGCCGATGTCCAGGTAGGAGGTCTCTGAGGCCCATTCAGTCCCCTTCCTGGCAAGCTCGTCAGCAATTTCATTTCCCTGAATGTTCTTATACCCTGGAACCCAGATCGGAGAAATGTTACCTGCACACCCAAGAGATTTGATCTCCTCCTTATCTTATAGGAGCTTACTAGTTTCGTTCTGCACCATGGCGTCGTCAGAGCCTTGACCGCGGCTTGACTATCCCTCGCTCCCGCGTTCTCTAAGCATTTTGCATGCCTGCGGGACCGGAAAGACTTCAGTATTCGGCAGTTTAAAGGAGATAGATAAATTGGCTGATTTAGAGAAAACCCCTGCTCCGACTCCCGATTCCATCTTGGAACCGTCAGTGAAGACAGAGGTGCAAGCTTCGATGCAGATTTTCCTCTCAATCCAATCCTGCCTATTTGGAAAGATTGCCCTAGCACGACCCTCAAACTCTAGTTTGCGGATAGAGGGATCTGTTTGAAGTTCGGAGAAATGCCCGTAAATGCTACCATGTTCCTTGAGAGATTGCCTCCAAAGGCTAACCTCCTTTAACATGATTGCACTTTGAGCAGCGATGTAAATAACGTAAAAGTCGATGGGAAGTAAGTGCAAAAAGACATTCAGGGCAGCACTGGGGCTAGTCTTTTCCATCCTCTTCACCTTACTGATATTATAGCCTTTCTGAAGAGCTTCCCACTAAACTAGGCATCCATACGTTAAAATTAGCAAAACCACTGCGTTGTACATCCACAGTACGGCTTGAGTCCCCCATTTTTTACCGAACATAGATTTGCAGCCTTCTTTACCCGATTTTCACTCTGTAACTTCTAATGGAGTTTGGAGTCAGGTATCACTCCAAGGTACCTAACTTCCGATGAGAGCGGGAGACCGTGGTTGTTTTACTTGGGAAGTCAAAAACGTAGAGGTTTATATTTTCGGGTAAATAGCACTTGCTCCATTTTGTCAGAGTTGACTCGGAGACCGCAAGTGGCAGCTCAACCGCTGAGTACAGCCAGTGACCTTTCCAAAATCTCAGCCATGACCAAGGGAAACGGTCCCGATACCATCAGGACCAAGTCATTGGCGTATGCATTTCTTTTTGATAATGTACGTAGTTGCTTTTGTAGGTGCTTTGTTTGAACGATATTGTTAATAGTAACTATCCCAAGAAGGTGTGTTTGGATCCTACTCATTTGGCCAGTTTTGGTAAAACAGTGAAATACTCTACAATACTATAGAAGTATATTATGTGGCAGTTAATATCATCCGCATAAGATCGCTTGGGTGCTTAGAGCCGTATCTGCGCTACACTCCTTAAATTTGATGGCGGGCGTCGTTGATGTTGTTGCCACAAATGTTTGAGGGACCTACAGTTTCAAGCCATACTCTGATACGGCAGATATATTATTGGTGCATGCAGCCATTTTGGGTGCATGGCACAAACTACACTCCAAGGTTTGCCATGTGCCTGCCGAGGGGACCGACCGCTATCTAGCCGATTACGAACAGTAGATATATTATCATATAATTATTATCAAGTAAGAAATAGAAAACGAGTGGTTTACTTACAGCAACTTTCATGTTGATTTCAAAAAAAAAAAAAACTATTCATCCTTTTACGTATGGATATAAATACAAATCTTTTTTCAAATTGTATTGCTTTGCTATTGGAAATATTTTAAACGATCCTTTCGAGGAAGTATTCGAAATAGTGAAGGTGCTGTGATATGAAAAAATAAAAAATTGTCATCTAAACGAATTTTTCGTTCTACATAATTTGAATTTGAAAAGAAAAGCATACAGAAAATCGAAGAGGAATTTCAATTCAAAGACTGACACGTCTTGTCGAGGCCCTATGCTCCCGAGAGGAGTGAACAAGGAAAAAAACTGCAAGGTGCGACTCTTTTATTAACACTAAAAGTTTAACCGTTAAACAAATTTTAATGAAATCCCTGGTTGACAGAAAAGTTTGCAATGTTATGGGGGAAAGTTACAATTTATGGGCTGCAGCAACTCTTAAAGAGATGAGCAATATAAAAAATCGGATGCTTAAGATATATTAGGGGCACTGAAAAGAAATGTCGTTTCTGCGAAGGTCTATCATTTCGTTTACCCAAGGGCCTTAGATGTTCGTAAATGTCAAAGGTGGTTTTCTAAGCTCAAATCCGACTCACATCGATCAGAAAGATCAACAACTTTAGTCAATGGCGTATTAGCAAGACAATCGAGGAGCTCTCAAATACTCTTAACCAATCTTGGTCGACCAGCCGAGAACATTTGCAACAAATTAGCAAAACAAACAAAGCAGAGCTAACCGATGTACGACATTCAACTTATTGCTTCAACGGTGCATAATCACACAGAACCCTTTGTTGATTGCTTGATCACTGCAGATGAAAAATAAGTCCTGTATGATAATCCAAAACGCAAAAGGCAGTGACTCTTCTCGAATGAACCGCCACGAAGGACTGCTAAGCCAGGCTTACAACCGAAAAAGGCGCTTTTGTGTATTTGGTGGGGTATTCGTGGAATTCTCCATTGTGAAGGTCTTAAACCCGGAGAAACTGTTAATGCAGAACTTTATTGTGAACAACTACATCGAGTAAATCAATCATTAATTGAAAAGTGTCTGGCGATTATCAATAGAGAAGGCGTTATTTTGTAACACAATAATGCATGACTGCACTGTGCAAGAAAAACGCTGGAGAAAATTATTGAATCGGGGTGGGAGGTACTGCCGCATCCATCTCTCTTGTACGATATAGCGTCATCGGGTTTCAATTTATTCCGTTCATTGCAGCACTTCTCAAAAACCAAACATTTTAAAATTTGGTTGATATGAGACGACATTTTTCCAGATATTTTACTGAAAAACTAATTAATTTTTGGATACGACATTGAAAATTGGCACACGAGATGGCAAAAGGTTGTTGCCAACGAGCATGATTACATCATTGACTAGAAAGAATAACTTTTATTTTACGGACCTCCTAATATATCTGATGAAAATGCCAAAATGATCCAATGTTGTCAACGATTTCTGATCAAATAAGATGTCTTGAGTGTGTATACTTGCTGCATTTAAATTGGATACAGGTAGGATTGTAGTTAAGAGGCGGCTTAGCAAAAAAAAAAACAGTTGAGGAAAGTTTTTTATTTTTTATTTATTTCGTTATTCCTACATTAATCATACATCTGTCATACTGACATCTAGTACATTTTTTAACAATTAGTTAGGAAAATTATTAAAGATATTTCATCATGGCCAGTGCCAAGACGAATACAGCGATTACATTTTAGGAAAACAATTACATTTTATATAGAACAGTTATTTTAGCATATGAGAATTAATATTTAATTTAATAGCTCAATTGCTCGGTTTCTCTTCAGACGTCGTAAAGTTCTTCTTTCAAGTTGTGAGAGTGTATTGACTTGTCTATTTTTGTGCTGGTTTATTTCGTTAAAATACCTTGTTGATATCGCTTTTATTTCTTCGTCGATTAATGGTATATTGAACGTAGTATGGATGTCATCATTTTTTGTGTACCTGTCGGACATTGTTATTATTCGTAAGATTTTTGATTGTTGTCGCTGTACTTTGTTTATGTGAGTTCTTTTTGCGGTTCCCCACACTTGAAGTACGTAGGTCCAGATTGGTTTAATCACCGCCTTGTATACTAAAAGTTTGTTGGAAATATTGAGCTTAGAATTTCTGTCTATTAGCCAATGCAATTGTCGAAATTTTTCCTTTATTTGTTTTATTTTTTTTTTGATATGATCTTTCCAAGTTAATTTTGAGTCCAGATGGATTCCAAGATATTTTGCAGATGTTTCAATTTGTATATTTTTATTGTTGAGCTTAATCGGCATAGCAGCAATCTCTGTTCTTGTCGTAAATATTACTTGTATAGATTTGTCCTCGTTTACTTTTAAACCTCATTTGTCAAACCACTTCTTTACATTGTTGGTGTACTTACTGTAATATTGTTGTTGCGGTTGAGAGGTTTTTGTCAGACGACAATAAAATTGTGTAGTCTACGAATGTTGCTATAGTAGATTTAGCTTCGTCTGGGAGTGGTATGTCAGAGGTAAATAATACATATAGCAGTGGTCCTAGAACGCTGCCTTGAGGAACTCTTGCTGTTATTGGATGTAGTATATGTGAGTATTTGTCATTGTATTTAATGTTGAAGCATCGGTCAGTAAGGTAGCTCTTGATAATTAAATAATAGTCCAGTGGTAATATTGTCCTAATTTTATGCAAGAGGCCTTTGTGCTAAACTTTGTCAAAAGCTTTTGCGACGTCCAAAAATACAGCAACGCAGTATCGTTTATTTTCCATATCTGAAATTATTTTTTGTGTAACTCGATGTATTTGTTGGATAGTTGAGTGTTTTTTTCGAAAACCGAATTGATGATTTGGAATGATGTTTTTCGTGTCAAGTATTGGGGTAATTGTGTCATGTAAAAGTTTTTCTGCAATTTTAGATATAGTCGGAAGTAGGCTTATAGCTCGATATGAAGTTATAACTGTTGGGTTTTTACCCGGTTTTGGTAGCGCAATGATTTAAGCGACTTTCCATACTTTTGGGAAGTATTGTAAGCGAAACATTGCATTAAATACGTTTCTAAGGCATAGGTAAGCCTCAATTGGTAGCTCCGTAAGTGCTTTGCCTGTCTGCATATCATATCCGGGTGCTTTTTTAGGTTTGATTCGAGTTTTGATGCATAATATCACTTCTTGTGTGCTTGTTTTTCTTATTTATGTGACGGTATCAGTATTAACATTACTAATCGTGTCAATTTCTTTATGTTCATCGTTCGATAGGACATTTTCAAAATAATTTCCCAATGTCGCTGCTTTTTCATCATTTGTAAAAGCCCATGTGTTGTCATCTTTTCTTAGTGGGGGTTGATGCTTTATCTGGTTTTTGAGTTTTTTTGTACATTTCCACAAGGAATAATTTGTGTCATGTGTAGGTGTTAAATTTTTTAGATATTTTTCAATTTCCTTATTTTTTATGTCACATAAACAAGCCTTCAAATTTTTTGTAGGTAAGTTTAACCTCTGTTTGTCTGCAGGAGATCTGGTTGTTTGCCATCTTTTTCTCAATTTTCTTTTTTCCTTGATTTGCTTCTAAATAGAAATGTCATTTGAAGTGTTTTGTGCGCTATATTTTTGCTGCGGTGTGAATCTGAATCCTGCGTCAATAACTATGTATGTCATTAAAATGTATGATGCTACGCTCAATGTCAAGTTGTGCTTTCAAAGGTGTACTTAGAATGAGTTGTTGGGAAATGTGTTTTCGATACTCATCCCAGTCAGTCTTCTTTGAAAATATTTGGGGTGTTATCTTTATAGGGTCAATTTGGTTTAAGCTTCATTTGGTTATGGTTAATATTTTTTGTTATACAGAAGTCGATTAAATGCAATGAGGAAAGTTAAGGAGGGAATTGGCATTTCTAATTGATGTTTCAATGTTGATACAGAGAGAAATTTGTTTGGCGGATTTTCAAAAATCGGCACAAGGCACTAGCAACAAATTATAATAAATAGAACGATTTTCTATAATATTGAAGGCAAAAATACTTTAAGAAGTACCTCGAAGAGTTTTCAGGAAAAATGCGTAGAGCCGTTACAAATACAGGCATTCTGCATGCGCTATTTCAAACGATTTGATCATAACACTTTTATGAAGGCTTATACAAAAAAGAGAGTTTTCAGTGCAAGAAAGTTATACGATACCCATCGAAAAATTAAATTTAAAAAATAAAATTTAAACAATAAAATTTAAAAAAAGTAAACTTATAAAATTAAATTTATTTATTTATTTAATAATCTACAGTGCAAATTACCTTATAGACTAGACAAAAACGTAAAGAAAAACAAGCGAAATTTGGCGACTGAAATATTAGCTTCTTCTTCTTTATTATAGGATTAAATCCTGTTTATCAACAATTTTATATAAAAAATACAGTTTGTTTGGTTATAAACAAAAAATAAGTAAATAAATATCAATTATCGATGGAGCTGGATGTCCAACACTCCTTCCAGAATTTGGCAAGGTGTCTGGATGCTCTCGTAGCCTTCGGTTTCCCGTCATTGCGGAATATTAGTAATCAATATAAATAAAATATTAAGCAACTAAGTTTTTTTTTTTTACAAAATTAGACTAAATAACGCGAAATCAAGCAAGCTGGAATTGGATAATGAATTAAAGTCTCGAAGTGTTCGAGCAAATTTAGTCTTAAAATTTTCCCCATAAAAAGGGTAAAAATTGCGAAGACTTTTTTGTGGCACATTAAAGCTTATCCGCTCAAGTAGAACTGGACAGTCAACGATGCCATTAACGAAAAATAAACGAAAGCGAAAGAACTGTTTTTCTCTTTTCTAGAGATTCTTGATTAATGAGCTTTAGTATTTGTTTGTTATATAATTAAAAACTTGTTTAATATTAAACATAGATTACGCCAGTATACACTGGTTGCCACTCTTCATGAGGGTGTAGAGGGACTCACTTACATAGGTTTGGAGGCTCATTGAGATACCACTTTTGTGAGCTGAAGTTTCCTTTACTAATTCTCAATGTGATAAAACCACTTATTCTCTGCTGTAATAAACGATGACATATGGGAAGTTGACGATTTTTGGTCTGCCATATGTCCAAAGGAGTAAGCGTTTAGGCAGCGATGTCGCGCTCAAGCAAGAGCAGAACAATTAGAAGGAAATTATTCAGCGCTCTCCATTTCCGTCTCCTTCCTGCAGCTGCCACATAAGTCATTAGAGGAAAATCCCATACGCTTCCTATGTGTTGCCATTAGGCACTGCTTGGTAAAAATACCAACTGCTGTACTAAGGGAGGTACGCTCCAGGTTGGTGAGGATTTTAGTTCAATTTTCATTCATTTTAGTCCAGAATTGCCTTGTTCATAACAAACAAATATCTATTTTAATGCCACTTTAGTTCAAAAAACAAAAAAATGTTTCGGCTGATTGGGTTTATGAATGACTCCAGCTCATTTGATCTCAGGTTCGATGCTCACCGTGCAGGTGTAATGAATTTATTTGCGGAATATGAAAGAATGTAAGAGTCCTCAGAGCTTTTATTTGCCAGTACAGAATAAGGTAAGGGGTAAATTTCTCGGGAAGTATTTCAGTTCTTCGTTACTATTGCAGCATTGAGGGTTTTTAGTTCTATAAGAACTATCGATATCGATAACTATGGTTTGCCAGCTAAGAATGACAAACTGTGTTGACATTTCTATTCAGTAAAGTTTGGTAGCCGCCGCAGGTGAATAGATTGGTACGGACTACCATTTGGAAGTGCGTAGGCTCGAATCTCCGTGCATGAAATACCATGAATGATAAAAACAGTGTTTTCTAGCACCAGTCCCCCTTCAGCAGGCTATGGCAAACCTCCGTGTGTATTTATGTCATGAAAAAGCTCCTCATAAAAACATTTGCTGTTCGGAGTTGGCTTAAAATTGTAGGCTTCTCCATTTGTGGGCCAACATCAAGACGGACACCACAAATAGGAGGAAGAGCTCGTCTAAACAGCCAAAAAGGGTATAAGCGCAAATTATTATTTTTTTGCTAGGTTTGACAAGTCATCATGAATCATTTAACACCAAAACAATGTTTCCAAATTATGGAAATTTACTTTGAAAAAAAAAAAAAAATAAATAAATAAATAATAATAATCTGTTCGCGAAACTCATGGAGCGCAGTATAGAAGAATATGCCAAAATGTCAATTCGTCTTCGTTCTCAACTTGTTGGCCTTTGTCCTTCGACTATGTGGCAAATTTTACATAAGGATCTTAGTTTACGTTCTATAAAATACAGCTCGCGCAAGAATTGAAGCCAAATGCTGATTGGGCTCATGAATTTTTGTTATTCAGATTTATTGGACTTATTGATTAAAAATTGGACTAATCGAATGAATCATGTAACTCGTAGCTGCGGCGGACATCTGCCGAATATCAGATATCAATTTCAAAAAATAAATGCCATAATCTACTAGATTATAATAAAAAAAAAGCATTCCAAAAATATGTATTTCTGTTTTGTATTATCATTTTAAGTGTTCAGGCTCTTAAAAAACGCGTGATAGTAAAGAAAAAAACATTTCGTTGCATATTTGAAATTTTCCTCTAGTCTTGCTTATGTAAAGCTCAAACCTTTGAATACCTTTTCACTTCAATTGTCGCTTTTACAACCAAAGACCAGCTGTTCGAGACCAATAAAATACCAAAGATAACAGTATACATTATTGATTTGTGCTCTAGCTAACTTTCTTGACATTTTCAATGATACTTCGGAAAATGGGAACATCCGGTCTCGCAGTTTATTTATTTTCAGTTATTTGGTTTGTTGCTTTGTCGTATATGAAATCACTGCTTAAAAAATATGTCGGTTAGTAACAAAAGGTACGCAATGTCTTGGCATGCCAATTTTTCAAAATGGGATAAATAAAACGGGTGAATCACAACCGAAGTTCAGTACGAGGTACTTACTAAACATAGCAACAATTATACACAGGAGGGGCATAGAGCCAAGATTTCCCCTTTATAAGAATGTATGTATGTATGTACGAATATGACCCCTATAAGAAAAGTAAATTATTGAATAAAATTTGATAGGAAAAAATAAATTCATAAATATACTAAATAAATAAATAAATTTCTATATGGAAAATAAACTAATAAACATACTAAAAAATAAATAAATGTCTATAGAAAAAATAAATAAATAAATGTCTATAGGGAAAATAAATTAATAAGTAGACTAAATAAATAAATAAATAAATAAATTTCCATAGGAAAAATAAATTAATAAATAAACTAAATAAATAAATAAATTTCTAGCTCCGAAGCAAACATCCATATCCGCTTCCTCACAATAAGCCACCGATTCGTATGGCATTAAAATATTAGTAGGTTTTTAGAATTCAATAAATGTAGGTTATGGCATTAGATTTTATTACAATTAATTTCAGAAATAAAAGTAAGAAAAAAGCTGAGGTTTATTTTACGTCTTCCAAGAATTGAACCTAGGATATCCTGCGTGGTAATTGAATTCTCTATCCACCGATTACAACAACATCAGCGCTAGATAGGCTGCCATTTGTTTCTTCAGTTTAAAACCAGCTTCGAACTATCGGGCGAAAATTTACAATTACGTCCTGTGTAAAACTCACCATTTGCTTATACAGAAAAGTGTTGAAATGCGCACTAATTCGAAATTCACTAGAAACACATCAGCTGATTTTCCTACAGGGATAGTGATTTGTGCGGTCGTCTCAGTCAATAGTCTGTTCAATGGCACAAATATAGTAACGTATACGTAGGCTCGACTGTCGCTGTCAAGCGTTAACTCACTCACACACCCGCATGTAAATACGCACTTATAGGTCTCCTACTTATTGCGCTGGTTGTGATTTTCCAATTTCTTTCAAAGTGTGTGTGCGTGTGTGTGTGGAGAAATGTTGCTTGAATTATTCATTAATTTTATTGTGTGTGATTTTCTCTTGAAATTCATTGGAAGTTGTGTAACTTTTTACTCGACCACTTACAAAACATGAACACAACATCAATAAAAGTACTGGTAGTGTTCAGAATTTTTTGTAGAAGAAGAAATATCTTAAGAAAATCAATATACCACTCTGAATTGCTTAAGGATGCAAAAACAAAAAAATGTATGACACAACTTTCAGTTAAAGAGAACAAAAATAAGTAGGCGTTAGATTAGTGAAATGGAAAAAGGCCAATGTGAAAAATGTGAGAGTTAAGTGAATTCTTGTGATGAAATATTCAGTTATTGAAGAATGGGTTAATAGGTGTGCAGCAACTTTCCTGAGGCAATTTTCTCAACTAACCCCTTACAGCTAACTTTCTTACGCCGATAAACACATTTTTTTACTCTCACACGTTTGTTAGTCTCTCGGGCCGTTATGCTTCTATAAAGGTTGTGTTGTGTGTGGGCTTTAGAATTTGTTGTTAGGTATAATGGGAAATGTAGTTGTTTGGGGAGATGTAAATTGAGAACCGCTAGTTATGCTCAGCTTTGACAATAGTTTGGTGTTAAAAAAAAAAAAAAAAAATTAAAAAATAAAATAAGACAAAAATTTAAAAAAAGTTTCCAGAAATATTTGGTGAAAATGTGCTGTGCAAAATTTCAAAATGATTGGTCCTGTAGATTTTGAATTATGGCGAGCATGGACATCAAAAATGACAACTTTCAGAAAAACGCTTTAAAGTATTGCAGACAAGCATAGAAACCCGGCCTGGAACAATGGACGCTTAAGTACTCACAACTTTTCGTAAATTTGGCAAACGCAAAACAAAAGTTTAAAAATGTCGAGCATTCGTGGTGGAATGGAGAGAGAAAATGCCAAGATCGCCAGAAAACACAAAAAAAAAAAAATTTGCGAGTCACACCTGAAACTTTCGGTTTAATATACAACAATTTAACGGGCTCTAAAAATGAATAAAAGTATAAAAAAAATGAAAATAATTTTTCAAAATGTTTATAATAAAAGTATAAAAATAAAAGAAAAATAAAAATAATTTTTCAAAATTCTATGCGATTTTTGAGCCACTTGAAGTTTGAATTTAAGAGGCTATAAAATTGTTTACTTGAAAATTTTATCAAAATTTCTGATTACTTATTATGTCAAAATTTGAGAGGCTATACAACTGTTTAGCTTGAAAATTGTATGAAACATTCTTTATTAAAAATTGGAGAAAGTGCACAAGATGGCCAGAAAAAAAAATCAACGCTATTTTTGAACCATCTGAAAGTAGCATTTTAATATACCACAATTCAATGAGCTATAAAAATGAATACTTGAAATATTTTTGAAAATTGTGATTTTGATGAAAATTTGTTAATTTTTTTTTGGGCAAAGTTCCACATTTGTGTTTATATAATTTTTGTAAGAGGATGAACATTTAAGGTATTTTTATATAAAAATTATCCAGTAACGGAAATTCAGGTTAATTCGCTCTCAAAGAGAAAAATATCAAAAAAGTATATGAACGCAAAAACAATAACAATTTGCAAGTTTTACGAACAACTGATTAAATTGTTGTCGAAATTACTTTAATCTATAATGCCGTATATCTAAAGCAGGTAGCTGAACCCATCACTAGATGGATAATTTTCATGCTGAAATCTAGGACGATCAGCACCGAGCTAGGAGGAAGAATCAAATCTATCAAAGCGACAAGAGGTTGCCCTCAAGGACGCGTACTCTCTCCTCTTTTGTGGACTCTAGTCATAGATGAACTTCTCCACAAACTGAACAACCTAGGTTTTCACACTCAGGGCTACACTGATGACCTAGTAGTTTATGTATTAAGCTGGCATAAGGAAACCATTTCGGATCGCATGCAGCAAGCCCTTACAATAATAAACAAATGGTGCACGGAAAAAGGGCTTTCCATTAACCCATCCAAAACAGCACTTGTACCGTTTACTAGGAGAAGGAACATACATAAATCTCAAATGTCCGACCCTTAATGGAACAACACCTCAACTCTCGACAGAAGCGAACTATCTTGGTGTCAGTCTTGACAAAACGCTTACGTGGAATTCCCATATTAAGAGAGTTACTTCAAAAGCCACAAGGGCATTCTTTGCCTGCACAAGGCTTTTTGGTAAGATATTTGATACGACTAAACCCTAGAATGACCTTCTGGACATTCACCCCAGTTGTGAAACCCATAGTCACTTATGCATCCTTAGCATGGTGGCCCAAGGTCAAGCAAAGAAAAGCAGTAAACGAATTAAACAAACTGCATCGCCTGATATGTGTTGGTATTACAGGGGCTATGCATGAGATACACTGAACATACCACCGCTTCCAATCTTGATTGAAAGGGAAGCTCGCTCGAGTGCCTTAAGACTAAAAGGTATATCTGAACTTAAAAGTGGGGATATGAAAGGACATTGAAAGATCTTAAAAGACTTCCTACATAGTCCCATTCTTCATAGGGATGATATACTATCACCCAAACCAATACTCTTCAGGAACTTCCAAGTTATAATTAGTGAACGCACAGACTGGAGAACTGATTCTATCACTTTCAAACCTGGCTCTCAGCTATGGTTTACTGATGGGTCCAAATTGGAATATGGCAGAAAAGGAGCAGGAATCAATGGGCCTAAATTCAAGAAATCGATTCCGATGGGACTCTACCCAACAATATTCCAGGCAGAAATACATGCCATTGAAATATGTGTGAGAGAATGCCTTAGCAGGAAAATGAGAGGTACTCACATCTACATACTTTCAGATAGCCAAGCGGCTCTAAAAGCCCTTCTATCAACAACTATCACCTCTAAATTGGTAAATGATTGCCTAAACCTTCTCAACACGTTAGGAGACCTCAACATAGTAACACTAGGCTAGATTCCGGGACATGAAGGACATGAGGGAAATGAAATGGCTGATGACCTTGCAAAACAAGGAGCAAATATGCAACTTACTGGTCCTGAGCCTTTCTGTGGGCTCACAAAAGGCCACATTAATGAATTCCTTAAGAAATGGGAAGAAAGAAAATTTGCTGCACACTGGCTAAACTGTGCCGGTCAGCGTCAAGCCAAACTATTCATAAGTCCCAACAAAGGAATATCTGCCAAGCTTCTCTCACTATGTAGAGTAGATCTGCGTCTTTTAACAGGATATCTTACAGGTCACTGCAGCCTGAGGTATCATCTAAATAATATTGGTCTATCTGAGACCAATGTCTGCCGCTTTTGCGAAATGAACATACAAAGCTCAGAACATGTGCTTTGTGAATGTCCTGCGTTGGGCAGACAGAGACGTCATCACCTTGGTGGTATCGTAGTATCTCCATGCAATCTTTGGAACAACAAACCCCAAATTGTGCTAACATTTTTAAAAAGCCTGAAACTCCAGGGTTACCCACATATACCTTTCACAATAGATCAGCTCTGCTCGCAGTTCGTAATGGCCTTCTAATAAGAATAATAATACTTCAATTAATTTTTATGTTTAATTGAGTTACCCGATATTAAATTAAAAAAATAAAATGCAAAATCATCAGCTTAATATCACATCCTTTTTTTTCGTCCACCAATAATTTGTTCCATTTCATCATCAAGCTTCCTTAAAAAACATCAAGGAGTGTCGCCAATTGTCGCCATTCTCTTAATTAGATGACTTATGCTAGATTCCAGGCCAGATATACCAGGGAGCTGTAGGGCTGACCAACTTGCAAGAGAAGGTACCTGTATGCCAAACATAAATAATTTTCTGGGGGTACCTCGCGCAACTTGTAAGCTTCTTGTTATCGACGCACTAATCAATTCTGTAAACCAAAGATAGATTAATGCCAATACCTGTGAAGTTGCTAGGCAAACATAACCAAGGCTAAATTTATTCTATCCGAGAATATTGTAAAATTGAGTAAACTTCAAGCTAGGACCTTAGTAGGGGTCCTCACAGCACATTGTCTCATAGGATGTCACGCAAGGAGTTTAGGCGTTTGTATGCATGATTTCTTGCGTAGCTGTAGAAATGAGGACTAGTTGGAAACAATTCAAATAAATCATTTTCTTAATGAATATGCATAATCTATATCCTTTAGGTATCAACAACCTTTTACGCTTTGTCCATAGCTCAAGATGGGTATATCTAGAAAGGGAAATATAGCCCAGCCCCTATCGCTCTCAACGGACTCATTTCGTGGTCTGAGTGGCATCGCTTCTTCTATGTGTTATGCGGCTGCTAAACCTACCTACCTATCATCGCTGTAAGGTGAAGAACATTTCCTTGCAATTGTTGCAATCACAGCTTTTTTCAAATTTCCTAGTTAATAACCAAGCAGTACAAGCAATAAAACACAAAAGATACCTTCAATGCTTTCGATTTGTATTTCGGAAACTTCACCAACGCTGACCGGAAGCTGTGGTTCAGAAGTGCATACATATTTCTATATCATTGGCCGATTCATATTTAATATATGACTTCAGAAAAAATGTATAAATTTTATTTAAAATATATTTACTAAAATTCTCCATTTTAACACCATTTTTATTTAATTTAGAACTTTGATTCAATACGCAAATTTTACTTCCTGTTTACTTTGCGACCAGCTGGTTTTCTCATTTGCAAATTCTTACAATTCCAAATTTATCCAGTAAAAACTTGCAACTTCCCTTCAAAATGAAATGTCATTTAGCTCTCTCACTTTCCCCTACTTTGAACGTTTTTTGGATGCATGAACACGAAAACTTTATTTGCTTCATGAGCGGACCTATTTACATAAAAAAACTATTAAAATTTATTTAGAAACAAAAAAATTGTCAAAACCGGTCAATAAGACCCTGCTTCTACTTTTTCTTAAATGGCGCGATAACCGCTTACGCTATTTTGGCCAAATGTATCAAAGCGCACCAGTTGTCTTTTTCTCGTGCTAAGCGGCGCCAGTTGGACACTCCAAGTGAAGCCAAACTTTTCTCCCCCTGATCTTATCAACGCAGAGGAGGCCTTTCTCACCAGCTGGTACCGCATCGAATACTTTTAGAGCCAGAGCGTTTGTATCCATTCGGAAGATATCGCCCAGCCAACGTAGCCGCTGGATCTTTATTCGCTGCGCTATGTCTATGTCGTCGTAAAGCTCATACACCTCATCGTTCCCCCGCTTGCGATATTCGCCGTTGCCAACGTGCAAAGGTCCAAAAATCTTCCGCAGAATCTTTCTCTCAAATACTCCAAGCGACGCTTCATCGGATGTTGTCATCGTCCACGCTTCTGCGCCATACGTTCGGACGGGCATGATGAGAGCCTTGTAGAGTGTTAGTTTTGTTCGTCGAGAGAGGACTTTACTACTCAATTGCCTACTTAGTCTAAAGTTGCACTTGTTCGCAAAAGAGTTTCTACGTTGGATTTCCAGGCTGACATTTTTATCGGTGTTAATGCCGATTCCTAGATTCTTACAATCTCTTCTTATGGATTGGGCAGAGCACACTTAAACTCCGATCGGCAGGCATGCTTTCATCTGACGATATTTTGCATAGAAGCTGAGTGTTCCCTCCATAATTTATGGATGTCAGTCACTAGATCGCCGTCTTTATTCTTACAGAAAACGCCCCGGCCTTAAAACCTTTCTGTAAGCCATCAAACTTTCTGGTAGAATTTTCGCGTGTTGTACCTATTGGCCAGCATCTCAAGCAAATCGCAATCACGTAATTCGTATTTTCTGTCTGATAATACGTCTGTCTTCCTTTTTTTAGGTCCCGGTAACGATCGCGCAACGCGACCAGAGCAGCATCTATTTTTTCTGCGGCAGCATGACATTCCTCGTCGTACAAACTATTTTTTCGGGCTCGCCGGAATCCGATTTCTTCTTCGGCGGCGGTACGGAGAGGCGAGAAATGTTGCTCCATTGGTCGTGCATGCGAGATTGTTGGGCAAGAACGTCCCGGACGTCTATAGTTATTTAACGTAAAGTTCAGACAATGGAAGCTAATAATAATTGGATATTTGTCTGCTTGTAGTTATAGTTCGAAATCACGGACTTTTATTCAGAAATTATTAAAATCTCACCCAAAACCTACCACAATACCAAGTAATACCGACGCGCACTCATGCAAGTTATTGAAACATTCAAGCGTTACGATTTAGCCGGCCGCATGCAGTCATTCCAATCTTTCAACCATTTACACAAACTCACAAAACAAATTGAAACATTCATTTACGGCTATTCATGTCAGCGCCACACAACGCTTAATATGAGCCCATTGAAGCCTGCTTAAGCAGAAAGTTAGGGGAGGTGCAAGGAGTTGCAGTTTGCGGTAAACCGTAATCACAAAAAGTCATAAACATTGGTGGCTTATGTAATGTTTGAATTGAACTTTTATATATATATATATTTATAGCTCTTGATGAAGGGCACAACTTGTTGGCTTAAGTAAAAGCCAATAAAAAGGAGAAGCTAGAAACGTGAGTGAGAAAAACAAAATGCAAAAATAAAATAAAATAAATAAGAGACGAAAACGCGAAGCACGTGCGAAGCAGTGAAGTTGCTCAAGCAATTTTCGCTGATGGCAAGAAAATGGCTTTTTCTGCGGGCTGGCAAAAATTGTTAACGTTTTGTAATAAATGTCACACAACATGAAACATTTCCTCATTTACATGGATATGAATGTATGGGTGTATATATGTATATGTGAAGGTATGTGTGTATGTATGCACATAACGCGCAAGAAAATCCACAAGCATTAAACTGCCTCACTTTTAGTGGATTTAGAACCATGAGAAGGTATAGCTCCAATTGTGCTTCAGGGAATGCGTCTTAAAATTTACTTTCTTTCAGAAAACAAAAAAATCCAATTCAAAAAGTACAATAAATAGACTGCAATGATCCCTTGAAAATCTAATTCAGTCAAGATTTCGTTGAGTTATTCAAGTTTCCCTAAAAACCCTTTTCCAATGAAATTTACCTTACATTCACACATACATAGGCAATCTCTCAAAGGACATGGTGACATTTACGGGCAGTTAACACCGTATTTCTCCGAACTTCGAACAGATCTCTCTATCCGCAAACTAGAGTTTGGAGGTCGTGCTAGGCCAATCTTTCCAAATAGGCAGGATTGAATCGGGAGTCAGAGCAAAGGTTTTCTCTAAATTAGCCAATTTATCTATCTTCTTTAAGCTGCCGAATACTGCTAGTGTTTTCAAGCAGAAGTCTTTGCGATCCTGCTTAGGGAGCGAGGGAGATATTAACATTTTCTCTGGTAGTCAAGCCGCGATAAAGGCTCTGAGGACGCCATCGTGCAGAACGATATTAGTAAATCCCTGTAAGAAGGAGATGAAATCTCTTGGGTGTGCAGTTAACATTTCTCTGATCTGGGTTCCAGAACATAAGAACACTGAGGGAAATGAAATTACTGATGAGCTTGCCAGGATAAGGACTGAATTGGTTTCAGAGACCTCCTACCCGGGCATCGGCATCCTCCGTGACAGTTGTTAAAGGGGAACTGCACAAATTATTTCTCAGTAAAGCGCAGAAAAGATGGAGGTCCATTTCTTCATGTGCTATTTCGAAAACCCTTTGGCCCCAGTACAATATACGGAGTGCTCAGAAAGTCGCCATTCAATTTCCAAACACAAAGCTATGTTTACCGGTCAATGGACGATCGAACCTTTCAGAGAAGGAGGCTGTTGAGTACTTCCTCTGTAAATGCCCGAGTTTGGCAGCTAGATGATTGAGATCACTGGGTGCTTCTTTCTTCGATAGCCTGGGGCAGTGCGCTAACCTAAATCCCATCAATCTTCTCCATTATATCAACAGCACTGGCTGGCTGTAGATATCTGCCTGTTGGAGGTCTCATAGTCGTATCAAAACGGCCTTTAATACTTCTTTCAAAAGGACAGTTTTGTACCATGAAGAATATTTTGTAAATGTACGAAAAACAGATAAAGGCAAGGTATCGACATCATCGGCTTTAACATGGACGTTGTTAGCTGTGCCTTTCCAATCTGGATAAGTAAGCGAGGTAAGCGAGTGGGTCGGGAGGTGAAGGAGTGCAAAAATGAAATATGTCTCGTGTACACATCAAAAATTTGCGTTTTTGCACCTTAAGAACGCCATCATTGTTGCCAGATGTATATCTCGAAAAGTAGAGGACTTCGTCTACATTAGAACCAGCATCAACATCGATAATAATGCGAGCCTTGAAATCCAATGGAAAATCCCACAGTTTCTACTGTGGACTAAGTAGGCAATTGAGTAGTAAAACCCTCTCTCAACGAACATAAATAATACTTTATAAATCTCTCAACATGCCCGTCCTATTGTATGGCGCAGAAGTTTAACAACACTTTACGCGACGGCGCTTGAAGTGTTCGAGAGAAATATCCGGCGGTTCGTACATATGAACCTTTGCGCGTTGACAACGGCGAATATCGAAGGCGATTAAACGATTAGCTGTTTGAACTGTACGTAGGCATGGACATAGTCCAGCGGCTCTGAAAAGATTCGATGCCCGGAGGTGGTAACAGAAGAAAAGGGAGCTCTCCACTGCGTTCGACAGATCAAGTGGAGAAAGACTTGGCTTCCGTTGGCATTTCTAATTGACGTTACTTAGCACGTGGTACAAACGACTGGCGTATTTTGGTGAACTCGACCGAAATCCCTTAGGTTGTTACCTTCCCCAGCATCTTCCATTCAAGCTCTCAGAGCTTCTACTGCATCGCGTGTGGCCTGTCGTTGTTTCCATGACACACCAATTATGGCCGCTTCTGGTCAATTGTTAAGGGGCTAGGGGATATTTTCAAAAGATATTTTCAAAAAAATAGATTTTTTTACATTTTCTTAAAGTATAATATCTTAAAAATATTGTGTGAAAATTTGAAGTGAATCTGACAAATACTTTTCGAGCTATTCAACAATTAACAAAGGGCTTGGGCGCTCCGGAGTATATAGCAAAACTTTAAATACGTTTTTCTCAAAACGATGTTTTTTGAACTAGTGTTCACTGTAACTTAAAAACCGCTTGGTAGATTTCAATAACATTTATTCTGCTTTTGAAAAACATAAAAAACTCGTGCCTGATCGAAGGATTTTTTTTATTCAAAAATTTCGATTTTTTTTAAATAATGGACGACATTAGAATTAGTTTTGACAACGGAGACTTGACTCTACTTTGTTTACTTGACTTTTCTTAAACATTTGACTCAGTGAATCACAAATTATTATGTTTGAAGCTTAAACACTATTTCGGCTTCAAAGACAGTGCGGTGAAGCTCATGGCCAGCTACCTTGGTGGCAGAACGCAGAAGGTTAAGACCAGTAAATTAACATCTCAGTCTAGATACGTACAAACTGGTGTTCCGCAAGGGTCTATTCTTGGTCCACTTTTATTCAGTCTTTTTGTCAATGATGTTTTTACCGTTTGTCAGTACGTGAATGTCCATGCGTATGCTGATGATGTACAATTGTACTTGTTCAGTCGTATTGGTCTCGTTGAAGGTTTCTGTTTCAAAATAAACAGTGATTTGTCTGCTATTTCTGATTGGGCTAATGATAACTCTTTATGTTTGAACGCGTCAAAGTCATATGTCTTACCTATATGTAATAGTGTTGTGCATGTTGACAATATCCCTAAATTGTGGATAGGTACAAGTTCCCTTACCTTTATGGATAAGGTAAAAAATTTGGGGTTTATTCTTAACACAAAACTTACCTGTGCTGACCATATAAATAGGGTTGTGGGGAATATTTACGCTACATTGCGAAAGCTGAGTGTCTCCGCAACATTCACGCCAGAGAAAACGAGGCGCAAATTAGTTCTCCAGCTAATTATGTCTCTCATTACCTACTCTGAGGTCGTATACAGCAAACTCGACTCCACATCTTGCCATAAACTTAATGTGGCATTTAATAACGCCACGCGGTATGTATATGGGATTGGCAGATATGACCATATCTCAGCCTTCAGATCAAGGCTACTAGGCTGTTGCCTTAATAGTTATTTATCTGCTAGGAATTGCATATTTTTGTGCAAACTTATATTATTCAGGTCTCCTCCTATCTGACAGAGAAGTTGATACCAGTAAGGTCTCGCAGACACAACAAATTCATCGTTCCAAAATTTAATTACCTACCATCATCTAGATTATTTTTCATTAACGCTATTAAAGTGTGGAACTCATTACCCGACACTGTGAAGGCTGGACTTAACAGATCTAACTTCAGGGCACAAGTCTATAATTATTTTAAAAGTGTTTGATTGCATTAAAGTAGCGCATTACATTTCTCTTTACATTCTCTAATTACTCGTACTACTTTTGTTTTTCTTTTTCTTTTCTAAATCCTTCTTTTCTTTTCGTACTGCTTTTTTTTCTTCTTATTATTATAGTTAAGTTAAATATATTGAATTGATTTGTAAATGAACTGGTGTAAAATTTAGATTAAGAAACTTGTATGTTAAAAACATTCCAGTTTTTTTATAATATTGTTGAAGTACTATTAAAAGACCTTAGTCTTACTATGTACTATTTGTATAAATAAATAAAAAAAAAATTAATTGTGGGTTTTTTTCTGGAAAATCTGAAAATTATTTCCAGAGGCCGCCATATTGTTAATTTTGAAAAAAGGCTTTGATCAGGCATAAGATTCTTCTTCTTAATTGGCGCGATAACCGCTTACGCGATTTTGGCCGAGATTAACAAAGCGCGCCAGTCGTTTCTTTCTCGTGCTAACCGGCGCCAATTGGACACACCAAGTGAAGCCAAGCTCTTCTCCACCTGATCTTTCCAATGCAGAGGAGGCCTTCCTCTTCCTCTGCTACCACCAGCTGGTACCGCATCGAATACTTTCAAACCCGGAGCGTTTGTATCCATTCGGACGACATGACCCAGCCAACGAAGCCGCTGGATCTTTATTCGCTGTGCTATGTCTATGTCGTCGTAAAGCTCATACAGCTCATCGTTCCATCGTCTACGATATTCGCCGTTGCCAACGTGCAAAGGTCCAAAAATCTTACGCAGAATCTTTCTCTCGAACATTCCAAGCGTCGCTTCATCGGATGTTGTCATCGTCCAAGCTTCTGCGCCATACGTTAGGACGGGCATGATGAGGGTCTTGTAGAGTGTTAGTTTTGTTCGTCGAGAGAGGACTTTACTGCTCAATTGCCTACTTAGTCCAAAGTAGCACTTGTTGGCAAGAGAGATTCTACGTTGGATTTCAAGGCTGACATTGTTATCGGTGTTAATGCTGGTTCCTAAATAAACGAAGTCTTTTACAACCTCAAAATTATAACTGTCAACAGTGACGTGGGTGCCGATACGCGAGTGCGCCGACTGTTTGTTTGAAGACAGGAGGTACTTCGTTTTGTCCTCGTTCACCACCAGACCCATTCGCTTTGCCGCTTTATCCAGTTTGGAGAAAGCAGAACTAACAGCGCGGTTGTTAAGGCCGATGATGTCAATATCATTGGCATACGCCAGCAATTGTACGCTCTTATAAAAAATTGTGCCTGAGCGATTAAGTTCTGCGGCTCGTACGATGCTCTCCAACATCAGGGTAAAGAAGTCACACGACAGCGAGTCATCCTGTCTGAAACCTCGTTTGGTATCAAACGGCTCGGAGAGGTCCTTCCCAGGCATAAGATTATCTATTAATAAAACTAATTTCTCTTGTCCGATTTATTTCAAATGAATCTGAAAGGACTTATGATGATCACCGCAAGAGACTTCTGGAGAAATGGGGCCCACACAAACAGCGACAACCTTTACAATTACTAATTTTTTTTTTTGAAATTTTGCTAAAGTATTAATGTTGTGTTTTTATTTTTGTAAAATAAAGCAACTGACTACCAAAAAAAAAAAAAACATTAAAAATCATAATTTTTTCTGGCCCCTGACTACCCCTAACCCCTTAAGAGTAAAGATGCGCACGGAGTATTTGTCTGGGGGGAAACAGCTCGTAGTGAATGATTCACTTTTAATCTCTTCAAACACACAGCAAACGCTGCTTGGCCATTCATCCGGGCTTGCCATTTGTTTGAATCAGTTCATTTCGATTTGAATACGATTTTTATCATATATTGTTTCCTTATGAAATCCATGTTTTATCATCAATTACCACACGCTATGAATTTTGGCTCTCTTTAGCGAGGCACCCATACTTCAAGGTACAGTTTTGAATCAGTATTAAATAAAAGGATCCAAACGGTCTTACAGCTTATATGTAGTTCCTAGGCTATGAAATACGCAGTGCTTACATGCAGGTCCGACTATGCAATTTCTTTGATTTCATTCGATGATTGACTTACCAGAGCGCACATCATCCTCGCTGTCTATATGAAAAGAACTCAAGCATTGATACTTTCTACTCACCGTTTATTTCAATACTGTACTGGGTCTTTAAAGAAGGCCGCCTGTTTCGCCTTTTCACGTTGGTCGTAGAAAAATTGAAAAATTGAGAAAAACAAATTTTCTCATTTTTCATGCTTTTCGTTTCCTGATATATTGAATTTCATTTCATTTAACATAAAATAAGGTTTAATGCACCCATCATCCCCACACTTTATACTTTGGGTGTGTTTTGAAAAGGTAAACCGTAAAAGTCAGCTAAAAATTAAAAAAGGTTCGCTGAATCACAAAATGCTATTTTAATTAGATTTTATCAGGCACCCAAAAGAAAACTGCGTTGTTACATTCGAAAGGCTTATCATATGCGTGTATCCACATACTTACCTATACATATGTAAGTGTGTAATACTAAGCTGAACTGCGTGCATTAACTCATTTGCAAATACTTCGCTCGCGTCTGGCCGCAGCTTTTTGTATACAAACAACTAATTAAGGCAGTTATTAACTTAATAAAAGTGATGCTACCTCCCCTAAGTAGCGTCCATCGCCAACAGTACTCCGATCGCCCCATTCGACTGTCAATCAAGAGCTACGCAAATAATTGCTTATCAACTTAATTGCTAGTTTACTCGTCGATAGTTAATAACAACATTCATCACTTGAATAATGTATGCGAACACCAGGAGTACGCCAACAGCAGGAGAAGCGCATAGTTGCAGGCGCTGGCAGTATTTAGCTGCGAGTGCAGGCAAACCAACAAAAGCAAATGTATGTGTAAAAGTATGTATCCAACGGGTGTTTTTAAGAGGCATAGCACTGTTTACTTTCAATGGAATTTAAAAATATTAGTGAAATGTGGAAGAGCCTTAAAATTTAAAAGGATCTATGCAATTTGTGAACTAGGAAATTATGAAAATTTCTGAAAATTGAAATTTCTACGAATAGGCCTGAGCACAATGAGAAGTAAACTGAAGAAATTTTGGAAAAAAATAATAATTTTGAGATTTATTCAATACTGAAAATTTTGGTATAGACATTTTTAAAGTTAAATATCTTCGGTTATTTTTAAAATTTTTACAAATTTCCTTTAAATTTTGTTTTTTTATTTTAAATTTAAATTTTGGCATTTTTTTTTAAATTTTTTAGTTCCGTATTTGTATTTGGTGAACTTAAGCTCAGGTTAACAATAAAACAACAAATTAAATTATTGCTTTATTTTTTATTTATATGCTGATATTTTGACCTCAATTAGAAGTCATTTTCAGGAGTTCTTTGTTGTGCCTGGTCGACAATAAAAAAAGGAATAATTTAATTTGTTGTTTATTGTTTATCAAAAAAAAAAAAAAAATACGAAAACTATATATTTAGAGCCACTAAAATTGTTTGTATAACTTAAATTTTTTAGGAGAAAATATACTTAAGAATTATTTTTTTATTTATTTATCTTGAAAGGGAAAGAAACGCAAAAAGGCGTTTAAAAAGAACCCGACCAAGCGACCTAGTATGATAAATGCTAAAAAACCATAAATATGTAAAAAAATAATTAAAAATAGTTAAAATAGTTGTAACATGTAATCATGTAAAGTGAAACTTGTATTGTATTATTGTATATTATTTAATTGTATATTATTTCGTTTATTTTAATTTTATCGCTTTTGACACTGGCCATTAAGCGATGTATTTAAATCCTGACCAAATTGTTAAACAACATACTTAAATTCAATGGACAGATGTGTAAAATAAATGGGGACTAAAAACAAACAAAAAATTATTTATTAAAAAAATTTATTAAAAATTTTTTTTTCCAATTTTTTTTTCAAGTTTTCTTTTTTGAAATTTTTTTTTGTTGTTCAATAGTTTGTTTCTTTGTCATTTTTTAAGAACATCCTCACATCTCTTTGTTTTTTTAATGCATTTTAAACCCACTAAGACTATTTAAATTTTTTAGGACCAAATATATGGGTGTTTTTTTTAGAGGTTAGGTTTTCAAGATGAAATAAAACGTATATAATTTAATGTTATGGCCAAGAATTTAGCTTTATTATAAAGATAAGGGTTTGCCATTATGATTTAAAATGATACCCATTCAACCAAAAGTGAGCTTCCTCGCTGAACAAAATTTTCTTCGATGCGTCGCGCGAACCGAACCATTATTTTCGTAATAAATTTGTACAATTTGCAAACGTTGTTCAGGTGTTAGTCTATTCATTATGAAATGGCAAACCAAACTGAGCATAAATCAAGTGACAGCTGTCAAAAAGACCATCTACGAAAAAAGTAGTGCCAACTTGAAAACCTAACCTCTAAAAAAAACACCCTATATTTAAAAAAATATACTGGAAAAAATTTTGCTTTTTGGTCAATATTTTTTTCTTTTGTAATTTGTGAAGAACATCTCCAAATCATTTGTTTTTAATCCATTTTAAGTCCATTTAAACAGCTTGAATCACTTTAATTTTTTAGGAGAAAATATATTTAAACATTTTTTTATTTATTTATTAAAAAAAATTTTTTGCGAATTTTTTTTCAATTTTTTCAAATTTTTTTTCCAAATTTCGAAAATTTTTTTCCAAAATTTTTTCGAAAAAAAATTTTGTTTTCGTTGTTCAATATTTTGTTTCTTTGTCATTTTTGAAGAATACCTCCAAATCTGTTTTTTTTTTCATAAATTTTAAATGAACAAAAACAGTTTGAATCACTTTAATTTTTTAGGACAAAATATACTGAAAAAAAAGTTCGTTTTTGTTCAATATGTTTGTCTTTTGTCATTTTTGAAGAACATCCCCAAATCTTTTTTAATCCAGTTTAAATGTTGTAAAACTCTTTTTTCGAAACTATTTTTATTTTTTTGTTCAATATTTTTTTTTTTCGAAAGAGTTTTTTGTTGCTTGATATTTTGTTTCTTTGTCATTTTTGAAGAACATGTCTAAAACTTTTTTTTAACTAATTATAAATCCACTCGAACAGCGTGAATCTTTTTAATTATTGAGGACAAAATATAGTTCAAAATATAAAAAAAAACTCATATTTTAGTTTAAATTTGTGTTCTTTTGTAATTTTTGAAGAACATCCCTACACTTTTTTAATCCATTATAAATCCATTAAAACAGTTGATGTCACTTAAACTTTTTAGGGCAAAATATACTAAAAATTTTTTTTTCCATTAATTAAACAGTTCGAGTCACTTTAATGTTTTAGAACGAAGTATACTAAAACAATGTTTTTTTTCGAAAAAATAAAAAAATTAATTTTTTATTTGTTGGCTCAATATTTTTGTTCTTTTGTTATTTTGGAAGATAAATCTTTTTTTTAAAATCCATTTCTTTATTGCGATTTGTTTTTTCGACATTAAGCAGTACTTTAAGTAAAGCTGTTTAATTAATTTAAGAGAAAAAACATTTATGGTGGTT
This sequence comes from Anastrepha fraterculus, assembly GCA_037575425.1. NCBI lineage: Eukaryota > Metazoa > Arthropoda > Insecta > Diptera > Tephritidae > Anastrepha > Anastrepha fraterculus. The sequence continues at coordinate 45,935 of JAYXIM010040026.1, forward strand.
TGCAACCAGTGGTGCAACTATTTACTAATTTTATGATAAATAACACTGCCCTGCATCGGTTTTGCGAATAAGATGGGACCTAGTGATCCCGAAGGGAATTTTCGCGCTAAGCACGAATCCGAGTTCAGAAATTTTCCATCACGTCAGGTTTTCGAGAAAAAAGGGGTTGAAACCCCTAAAAATAGCGTATTTGGCCATTTTTCAAAAATTGTGGAGCAGAACCCTAACGTGCTACGATCTTCGTTATTGTCAGTAATTGAAGGTTGAACTTTGCTCTTTGAAATAAGCCCAAACCCAAATTGTTCGCATGCACCCTTAGAGTAGGGGGTGTACTTATGTCTACGGGGGTAGAGAAAAAAATGAACATAGGAACTTATCTACACCCAAGATAAGATATAATGAAAAGTGCAGTGTTCCTAAGGTATTTAGTGTCGCTGATTACAAATCTGAAGTCAAACATTCCATTTAAAAAGAAATAAAAAAAATCTTGGGTGTAGATAAGTTCCTATGTTCATTTTTTTCCCTATCCCCGTAGACATAAGTACACCCCCTACTCTAAGGGTGCATGCGAACAATTTGGGGTTGGGCTTATTTCAAAGAGCAAAGTTCAACCTTCAATTACTGACAATAACGAAGATCGTAGCACGTCAGGGTTCGGCTCCACAATTTTTGAAAAATGGCCAAATACGATATTTTTAGGGGTTTCAACCCCCTTTTTTTGAAAACCTGACGTGATGGAAAATTTTTGAACTCGGATTCGTGGTCAGCGCGAAAATTCCCTTCGGGAACACTAGGTCACATCTTATTCGCATCAGAAAAATTGAAATTTGCAGGGTAGTGTAATCATTTCAATTTATTTATTATCATATGAGGTCTTTTTGAGACCTTCTCTTGAGTCTGGTGCAGGTTATGGAATTTGCAATTATTTCTGTGGCAAAAGGGTTTGAGTGCGATTTGAGTCGAGTGGGGTGTGATGTGGCATATTTTCTTAATTCTTAAATTTTTGTGGTTTACCTTGAGTGCACGATGAATTAATGCATTTGTAATAAAATAAGAGGCGTTTGCGATCATTTCGAAGGTTTTCGACTGGAATCTTTGAAGTATTTGGGCGTTGAGTAAGCAGCAGTGCCCAAAATTTGAAAGCCATTTTTCCATATCGGATTTATAGCTGAATAAAGTTAGAGTAAAATGAGAACTTACTTTCGAGAGAAACATGAGAATTTTGTTGTGGTAACAAATATAGGCTTTTGAGTTTTATTCCTAGAGCCTTCCGTTTGGTGAAAATATGGGCTTTCCAGGGGTAAGCTTGCCAAATCTCAAATCTAAACAAATTCTTAGAAAAATTTACAATAATGTCCAAAATACATAGATAACTTGACATGGAAACACTCAGCAGCTTTTTTCATTGCAGAAAGACGCTTCGAAGTTTGCCATTGCTTGCTGAAAGTCGACGGCTATTAGAATACACATTTTTTTATAAATTGATTTTCATGTTCACTGTGAGCAGCGAATCCGGATCAAGCGCGAATGAAAGTTTTGACAGTCGGTTCTACGTTACCGGAATGACTCGAATTTGTATCCAGCGAAGCACTGCCACCACAACAGCATGCCCCCTACCACGTATTGGGAGTGGCATATGCTGTTACAATAACAACATCAATGATAGTCTTGCAGGCTACTATGGCTTCGAAGCGGCAACAAGTTCACTCCAATGATGCCTTCACGCTTTTTATGCGCTTGACTAGGGGAACTAAAATCATTATTCAATCAAATCAACAAAAATTTATCTGAAGCGCTTACCACTGACGATAATGTTGGCTCCACCTATAAGTTTTTAAAAACTATAGACCAATAAAGCCACTGGCATGCAATTCACACCAAATAGTGAGTTTTATTGAATGTAATATAATTTCAAGAGCATTGCAAATATTATCTTACTTATAAATTTTGAAAATAAATTGGTTCGTTTGTAATTTGCCACAGTTTATTTCACAAAAGTAGTCTATATTTCCAATATCTAAGAAAAAAACACCCATTGCAATACTGAACTGTGTCTATTCGAAAAACCTCGTGCGGCTTCCCATATACTACAGTCATATTTTGGTATGTATGTCTACATAGGTATACGTTACGTTCATATTTCGTTCTGGCGCATGCATACATTTATCCATCAGTAAAGTGTGAGCAACGCTGTTAGTTATCTGTTGGTCCCTGGCGTATGAGTAACATTTTCATTATTTTGCTGCAAATGAGCGCACCCACTCAGATGTCACTCATGTGTTTATTTATTGAAAATAGATAAGTGCGCTAGTAGTTGGACAAGCTTGATAAGCTTATAATTTCAATAAAATAAACGACCTAACTAAAAAAATGGCCTATAATTAAACTTTTTTTTAAATATTTTTGAGCAGTTCCTTTTTAGAAGCAATATTATTATTGAAGTAAAGCATGAAGTTGCATGTTCAATTTGTCTGGATTATTGACTGGAACAGTCAAGGAAAAACAGGTGAAATATGCGTTCAGAAAGTCACCGAGGTACTCAGAGTTGATGAGCAGAGAGAAAATTTGATGATAATCCTTTGTCAATCTACTTTTGAATACTATTTCAGTAAATGTGTGCTTAGTTAATAGGGAAAATGATCGGATTAGCTAGTCGAATCACATATCCTTTAAATTTGTTGTTTCAGCCAAATGCAACCACGAAGCTTCACTTCAGTAGGTGTGGTAAAACGGATGAACTTGACTTCGCATCAGTTATGACCATTAATCAGCTTTTCATATCGCACAAGATTTAATGGTACTGTGAACGGCGTTGGCCGCGTTATAAATCATTTAAACTTTAAGAATGACGTTGAAATTCTAGCAGATAATTAATGTAATGACATCCGCGACCACACAGTCATTCCTGGCAACCCCGCTGGGTTAGAAAAATTTGCGTTGGACTAAGCCGAACTGGTTGCGAATGACGTTTGTTAAGAAACCTAACAACAACTCCTTGACTTCAAATGGTTTTTTTCAGAGAATTTTTTTCATGGCAGAGTGCACTCGGCGGTTGTCAATACAATTATTTTGAGAGCAGCGATTTAATCGCTTGGTGGGGTTGTCACTACTTCCACCACTGCTCGCAAATGTCGGGCATCCCTTAACGAGATGGCGGAATATTTCCGCATCCACTTGATTTGAGTGCCAGGGCTTAGTGATATACATAGGGAATTGTGAGGCAGTCAAATTAGCAAGAGTGGGCACTACCACTCGCCTCCCTCTTGGTATGGCGATTGTAGGTATACTCGTGTCCCTCTCAACCTACAAACTGCGTGATAGAAGAAGCTTTGTCACTTCAGCCAACATGAGATGGGTCGATAGTCTGACATGTAACGCTACAAAAAGAATTTAGCCATAATGAGATTTCAGGCGCTCAAATGAGCTCTCTATATTAGTTGCTCAAAGATTGAAATTACCCCATTTCGACTATTGCAGAACCTGTAAAAACGGGGACATCCTCCGTCAGTAGGTTTGAATACCTACCTTAGGGATATAAGTGTCAGCCAGATTAATGAGTTTGCACTTAAAACAAAATGGTTTAACGAGGAGTTGTAGGCAAATTGCTACTATGGTATCACAATGGATCGGCAACAGTCTAAGTGAGTTGGTTTAAAGACCGAATACCACTTTTACCTACCTACTTTCCTACCAAGGAAATCTAAACTTTGATTCCAAATGGTTTTTTAAAGAATGTTTTTTATGTCAAATTGCTCTTGGGAATGGCCACTACTTGTCAAGAGGCGCCTAGAAAAAACGATTTTTTATCATTTGAGTTCTCAGTCAGGAGGAAAGATAAAATGTGGGTGGTAAGACGGAAGAGACCCCACCAGTATTCTCAGGTTCTTTCGGGTGAGTTGTAGGAGAAAGGTCGCTATTTTTCTGTTTGGTTCTTTCAAAAAGTCATCATGAAGCCGTCAATCCATAGTTGAATCCATGCGGAATTGACACCTAGAAAGGGTTCAGGGCCTAGTGGCATACTTGCTGAGTTTTCATTAGCGAGTTTATCAGCTAACTCGTTCCGTGTAATACCACAATGTCCAGGCACCCAAATAAGATTAACTTTGCTGTGTTTTGCAACACTGTTCAGTTTTGTCTAACATTCACCGACTAACTTCGAAGAGCAGTGTGGCTTAGCAAGGGCTTTCAGTGCAGCTTAACTCTCACTAAAAATTCCAATACTGCTCTGGGTAGCACACCACTTTTATTCAATTGCCAGTGCGCCACATTCAAGATGGCATAGACTTCCGTAAGGAAAGTGTGCTGATATCTCGTTAATAGGTTCTCTGGACTTAACCATTGATCTCTATCTGGGATCAAAAGATCATACTTCCTACCGAAGCTAACGACAGGCACTCGATTGTCCCCTGGCATCGAGAACAGTGTGCACCGCTCCGACAACTGGTGGTAGATCTGACAGTGGCCAGTGCTTTCTTCATTTCCCCAGACTTCGTTTAACTTGAGGCTGAACGCCGCCTTTATCGCTTCCTTTCGAATTTGAAGATCTATCAATCACACACTTCTCTGTAGCATGTTTAGGGGGTTTACTCTGGAATTAACTATTGTACCCTTCCACCATACTACAGAGGCGTACGTAATAATGGGTCTAATCAGAGTCAGGTACAATCAGTGTACTATCGCCGGTCTTAGACCCCATGTCTTGCCAAAGGTTCTCTTACACTGCTAGAGGACTTTAAGTGTCTGCTCGACGTGCTTCTTCTCGATAAGCTTTACTATCTAGGATTACTCCTAAGTAGGCACATACAATTATACTCAGCTGCAGTGGCCTCCTGAGAATCTTTTGTGCCAAGTTCTTCCTCAGAATCGAGATGCTATAACAAATCCGTGGTAAGCTTTGAGCCGCTACCAAATCAAGGAAAGCTTCAGTCAGATTAGTGTGATTTGATTACAGTTCTGATTTACTGCCATAGAGTTTGTTCAGCAAAAGGTCTATAAGATTCAAAGGACTATAATTTAAAAACTCTCATCTGCATTGTTCAATTCCAAATTAAGGAGTTTAAGTTTAAGTTTTAAACTTCATACCAGTGGGAAGCGTATCACTAATTTTAATAGGAGGAACAAATTTTTTCTTATTTTAATTTTTCATATTTTTTTTATTTCCGCATATATGAACAAAGTCACAAACGATGTTATCAGAACTCAAATCTATGATTTTCTAGACGACACTTTACGGCTGTCCACTGATTGAAAATCTACCCATCTAACTGGAAAATAATTGCTAAATAAATATCAACCACATCTGTAGTATTTAGACAGGACATTTTTAACTTAGCCAAGCACCGACAGATCTCTTGCTAAATTGGTGGCATACTCTCAACTTTGATAT
>JAYXIM010040063.1:0-22383 GCA_037575425.1 Anastrepha fraterculus
ATGGATTATTCTCTTTTATCAATTTTGGAGAGCAAGCTCCGAAGTAAAAGGTTCACTAGTATCGAGGCGCCATTGTCCGCGAATGGGCCAAAATACTTGCAACTCACATTCGGGCAGCTTACGATTCATTTCGGGACCGTCTCAAGGCCATAGTCCAGGTGAAAGGTAGTCATATCGAGCAAAAGTCAATTTATTCTTAATTTTCCAAACTAAATTTATGGGCTTTTTATTGGTTACAGTTCGAGTGCCGGATCCTGCATACAAAGAACTCCATGCATCTTCTGGAAGCCTTAAAAAGTGAATTTCTATGCCATCTTTAAAACATAAACATATTGAGGCGAGACCTTAATTCGCGGTAGAATTCATACAAAAAGAACCTTTTGCAAGCACGTCAACTTTAGCGTTGAAAAAATTGGAATGGACCTGGGCTTTATCGTTATTACTGACACGATCTACGGAAAGAGAAGCAGATATGGCCATAATATATATATATATATGTAAGATCGCAGCCAGCCCTGAATCGTATGTAACACCCCAGTACGAAGAAGGAAAGAGTTTAGTCATCAGCGTAACCTCAGCAGTAGCAGTAGTCATTTTTTTCCGATCATTTTTTAAATGAACTTTGTAATACATTTTTTCTTCATATTCAATTACTATTTTTTGGAATAATAAAACCTGTTCAAGCTTACATGGGGGCTCAACCGATCGCATAACATTTTTTGCATTCTAAATCGGAATGCTACGCTCGGGCAAAGAAATCAGAAAGCCGTCAAGCAGCAGAGAAACGCAGAACATAGCAAAACCCTCCAATAAGCAGCAAGCAGCAGAAAAAAACGCAAAAGAAAACGCAAAGGCAGAACATCCAGCTGAACGAAACGCAGTCGAAGCAGGCAGAGAAGGCGAAGCAACGAACAGCCGAGTTACTACACACGAACAGCAGCAGATCAGCGAGAAAAGTCACGGGTTACCCAAAATGGAAGATAAAATGGAAATTTTCTTTAAATCATTTATCGAGAAAATGAACCAAAACGATGCCAGTAAAGGTAATGTCACTATTGATGCATTCGCAAAAGTCGTACCTAATTTTGACGGGGTATCTATTCCAATTCGGCAATGGATATCTAATTTTGACGAGAATGCTGAGGCTTATGAGTTGACAGCAAAACAGAAATATGTCAATGCGCGAAATAAAATGAAGGGCACTGCAGCTTTGTTGTTGGAAACAATTACAGTCTCCAACTATAACTCATTGTGTGAAGCGTTGATAGAGGAATTTGACAAACCACTAAATAGCGCAGAGGTACATAAGCTATTAATACAACGTCGAAAACAAGCAACAGAAAACTTCCATGAATACGTGTTACAAATGCGGAAAATGGCAGCACTAGGTAAGGTTGATGAGCAGTCAATTATAACGTACATAGCTGATGGTGTTGAGTTGCGCAACGAACAAAAGTATCCACTATATAGTGCTCGATCCTACAAAGAGTTGATCAAAGCATATGAGTTGGTGGAGCCTTTGGCAAAACACAGCGAAGCAAATAAACGTCGGCAGATAGCAAGCAGTCGTAAAGAAGTGGATAAAAGTAGTAATGACGGCGAGCGTAAAAATCAACATTGTTTTAATTGCGGGTCGACACAGCACAAGAGGGCTGAGTGCAAAGAAGACACGAAATGCTTTAAATGTAATGGCGCTGGCCATATGGCTAAGCAGTGCACCACCACGCAGCAAAACGTTGTAAACGTAGTATTCGACGAAAAACGCATGAAACAGCTGAAAATCAATAACAACAATGTGTCTTGTTTGGTGGACACTGGAGCAGACGTTTCGCTAATACGTAAGAGTGTATATGACCAAATAGGTAGCAATTGTGAACTGCGAAAAAGTTTTGCTAGACTGTATGGCTTAGGCAACGTCGCCGCCGATGTGTTAGGAGAATTTACAATACAAGTCGTTGTTGACGAGTTGAGTACACAACATACGTTTTTGGTTGTAAAAGATAGCAAAATAAATGTAGACGCAATTGTAGGGTACGATTTTCTGAAAAAGTTTTTGGTAATACTAAATGCCAAGGGGTATAATTTCTCACGATCACAAGATGACACAAATGCAGGAGAAACTAGTTACAATGTTTTAAATGTTCATAGCAGCAATGAAGTAGATGTGGATCCTAAATACAAAGAAGCAGTCAAACAGTTGATTGATAACTATAAGCCGGGTTTTATTTAATCAAACAGTCACATTAAATTAAATATTGTCCCGAAAAGCAACAATATTATTCTTCGCGAATCACCTAGCCGATTGTCAGTAATGGAAAGGGAGTTTGTACGTAAGCAAGTAGCTGAATGGCTGCAAAAAGGCATTATCCGCGAATCATGTTCAGAAGTCGCTAGCAAGGTTGTGCTGGCAAAGAAAAAAGATGGAAGCTACAGATTGTGCGTTGATTTTCGTAAGCTAAATTCCATGGTTATGAAAGACAGGTTTCCAGTACCGATTGTCGAAGAGGTTCTTGAGAAAATGCAGGGTGCAAAATATTTTACCGTGATGGACCTTGCAAATGGATTTTTCCATGTCGAAGTTGAGGAGCAATGCAAAAAATACACGGCGTTTGTCACAAAAGAAGGTCTTTATGAATTTAACAGGGCTCCATTTGGATTTTGTAATTCGCCCGCTGTTTTCATAAGATATATTAACCACATTTTTCAAAAATTAATTAACGCAGGTATAATGGAAATTTATGTTGATGATATTATTATTTTTGGAGGTACAGAAGAACAATGCTTAGACAATATGCAAATGGTATTGAACCAAGCCCAGCAGTATGGTTTGGAAATTAAGTGGTCGAAATGCCAATTTTTGAAAAAGAGAGTCGCGTTTTTGGGGCACGAAGTTGAGAATGGGCGTATCTGGCCGGGGAAAAGCAAAGTCAAAGCCGTCAAAAACTTTCCGATACCAAAAAACATTCGAGACGTACAGGCTTTTTTGGGTTTAACCGGATATTTTCGCAAGTTTATCCGTAATTATGCTGTTATAGCTAGACCCTTGACACAACTGTTAAGAAAAAACGAAGTATTCCAGATAAAAGAAGAAGAAATAAAGGCAATTGATGATTTGAAGTCGGCACTCATTGCAGAACCTGTACTGCAAATATATAAGCAGAACGCTGAGACACAGCTACACGTCGATGCGTCGAAACATGGGTTCGGGGCAACGCTGATACAGCTCCAGAACGGAGAATGGCATCCGGTTTTCTACTGGAGTAAAAAGACTTCTCCCCAAGAAGAAAAATTACACAGCTATTTTCTTGAGGTAAAAGCAGCATACTTAGCCACAAAAAAGTTGCGTCACTACCTGATGGGTATACAGTTTACACTAGTCACAGATTGCGCGGCTTTCAAGCAGACAAATGCGAAAAGAGATATACCACGTGAAGTGGTTCAATGGTTGATGTACCTGCAAGATTTTGCATACAATATAGAGCACCGATCTGGCAACAGAATGAAGCATGTGGATAGCTTAAGTCGATTTCCCGTGATGACAGTGACCTCAGAAGTTCAAGCCCAGATCGCAAGAGCTCAGAAGCAGGACTCACATTTGACAGCTGTAGCAGAGATTCTTAAAGAAAAACCATATGAAAACTTTAAATTGAAAAATCAATTAGTTTATAAGCAAGTCGATGGGCAGGATGTATTGGCTATACCAAAGAGCATGGAGAACGAAATAATTAAAGAGACGCATAGATTCGGGCACATGGGTGGCCAAAAGACAATGCATGCTATACGACAGAGTTACTATATTCCACATCTTGAAAAGAAAGTTCAGCAAGTAATTCAAAATTGTGTCGAATGCATTATGCACAATCATAAGCTGGGTAAGAAAGAAGATTATCTGCATTGTATTGACAAAGGGGACAGTCCCCTTTCTACCCTCCATGTCGACCATTTGGGTACTCTGGATACAACATCAAAGTGTTACAAGTATATTTTCGCTATCGTCGATGGATTCTCCAAGTATACGTGGATATACCCTACCAAGAGCACAGATGCACAGGAAGTTGTAAGGCACCTGGAGTCATGGGTGACAATATTCGGCAGTCCGCTGCGTATAATAAGCGACCAAGGCACAGCGTTCACGTCGAAACTGTTTAAAGAATTTTGCGAAAAAAATAAAATCGACCATGTTGAGGTAACAACCGGCGTCCCAAGGGGAAACGGTCAGATCGAGAGAGTGAACCGCGTAATTATTTCGATTCTAGCAAAGATGTCAGCAAAAGAGCCGGATAAATGGTACAAATATACGTCACAAGTGCAACGCGCAATCAATTCTCACGTTCACTCTTCTACAAAGTTTACACCGTTTGAAGTGATGTTCGGGGTAAAGATGCGAAACGAAGCCGATATAGAGCTGCTAAAAGTACTCCAAGAAGAACTGCTGGTAGTCACACAAAATGAGCGAAACCAAATCCGTCAGGAAGCCAGAAAACAAATACTTAAAGCGCAAGAAGTGTACAAATCCAACTATGATCGAAAACGAAAAGGAGAGCATGGATATCAAATATCCGATTTAGTAGCCATCAAAGTCACACAGTTCGTAACAGGTAAAAAACTGGCCAGTAAATACATTGGCCCATACCAAGTAAGCAAAGTTAAAAGACATGGCAGATACGATGTGAAAAAAGCTGGGGACTTTCGAGGCCCAAGTCAAACATCAACTAGCGCAGATAATATGAAGCTATGGCGGTATTATGAGCACAATGAAGACGATCACGACGAAGAGTCATCTGAGGCATATGACAATCAGGATGACCGAGTGTAAGATCGCAGCCAGCCCTGAATCGTATGTAACACCCCAGTACGAAGAAGGAAAGAGTTTAGTCATCAGCGTAACCTCAGCAGTAGCAGTAGTCATTTTTTTCCGATCATTTTTTAAATGAACTTTGTAATACATTTTTTCTTCATATTCAATTACTATTTTTTGGAATAATAAAACCTGTTCAAGCTTACATATATATATATATACTTGGCGCGTACTCCCTTTTTAGGTATTTGGCCGAGCTCCTCCTCCCTATTTGTGGCGTGCGTGTTGATGTTGCTCCTCAAATGGAGGGACCTACAGTTTCAAGCCCACTCCGAACGGCAGATATTTTTATGAGGAGCTTTTTCATGGCAGAAATACACTCGGAGGATTGCCATTGCCTTCCGACTAGCGACCGAAATTCGAACCAACGTTCTCTCTCTGAAATCCGAAAGGTAGTCTTGCATCAACCCATTCGGCTACGGCGGCCGCCAATATTGTTATGATGCAGTAGTTAAAATGAATCTTGGCAAGTTCTAAAAAATGGCTTGTGTATCCTCGTTTTAGTATGGTTAGCCTTAAGTCAAGACGTGAGCTCCGAGAGAAAACTTTTGGGGCCAGACAAGAAAAGTTAACGATCCGGTGGAAGGCAGACTAGTTCCCTTAAGAGAAGACAACATCAATGAAAAAAATTATAGAAAGCGCAGAAAAGTACTAACTTATTGGCACATTCATAGAAGGAGTCCTGTGCTCCAAAAAACTTGACGTGGACAGAGTCGCTTAGCCTCACATTAACCCACCTTTTAATTACTTGGATCTTCTCTGTTCTGTAGTTCCGGGGCAGAGGAAACATTCAGGAGTGGAAGAGAAGATATTGGCTGAGTAGCGCCAAGTACGTGCGAAGGCATTTTAAGCCCTACCTCACCGCCACAAAAGAAAAGAAGGAAACAGTGCTTACTTGAAAGTTTGAATCAGATTTTATGCATTTCCACTATTCTGCGATAAATTTTGTTTCTCAAATCAATTCAATATCCCTTCTCTTAAATGCATCCAGCTCTCTGCTCGCTTGAAATGGATACTACATACTGGTGAATCTATAAGTAATATTTGATAGTACTTTTACTTTTATGACCAAACGACTTTAATGCTGGCGAATATAAGAATAAAAATGTTGGAGAGAAGAATGGGGTCAAAGGTAGGATAGAGCCAAACAATTCCTTTTGTTTGTTTTAGTTTTACAACTTTACTTTAAGGCGTTGCTATATTTTGTTGTGTGCAACTACGGTTTCTTACTCATTTAAATTCTCATAAAGCTTTTGTAGTTTATGATTTTTTTAATGTCTGTTTAAAACTTTTTCTTCTTGTGCCCGGAAACCAAGTATACCACCTACAGCATAGCTGTAAATAGTAATGCGTAAAGTTAAATCTTTGTGGTTTAAATAATTTTTTTTATTTCATCTTTTTAATAATAAAACGTTTACTTTGATTCGGAAACAGCGACCAAAAATGAAATTATGCTCAAAATTTAATATTGTGTTTCAATTGTGTCCAGTTCCTCCCCGTGGGCGCCGACTGGGGAACGGGCACCACTGGCTGCATTGCATAAGGTTAGGTTTAGCCAGGTCTACCTGATTGCAATATGGGTAGGTGATGTCTAGCTAAGATCAATGTATGACCTCTCCTTCCTCCCCGCAGTGACTAACTCTATATGTTATCCCACGGGATGGTCGGGGGGTTAATACAAAGATCATTGCTAATAAGGTTCCTGGCGGCTAGGAATAAAACGCTATGAGTTTGAGATCCCTGAAATAAAAGCTCATATGGAGTTAGACAAGAAAATCACAGGATTTATTTATTTAGAAAACATTATTTTTTTTTTTCTGGTTTTCTTTTTTTGCTTGTAAAGGATGCACCATCTTTTATGTCGGTATGTAAACGCTGAATCACTTTGTCATTTACCAACCGATCGACTTCAACATAAAGCATACATATATACATGTTTTCGATAAGTCCATTCAGTACGATTTCAACCATGAAATGCTTTACACCGAAACAACGCGCTGAAATAGTGACGCTGTACATCGAAAATAGTCATTCTATTGTTCTAACTCAACGCGCATATCGGAAAAAGTATCGCGGAAAACAGGCACCCTCGGACAATACTATTCGTCGTTTGGTGTCGAATTTTTTTAAGCACGGAACAGTAGGAGATCGTCAACATGCCGCTCATCAACGACCAAGACGTTCCAATGAACTTGTTGAAGCAGTGAGGGAGAGCGTTGCCCAGGAGCCAACAGTGTCAGTGAAACCACAATGCGGTGCATTTTAAAGGATGATTTAAATTTGTTTCAGTATAAAGTGCAATTGGCACAAAGAATATTGCCGACAGACCATTCGCGTCACTTGGAATATGGCCAAACTGTCGCTCGAATGGTTGACACTGAACCGAATTTTGGGAAGCAAATTTTAATGACTGACGAGGCACATTTTCACCTCTCTGACAGCGTAAATAAACACGAAATCCATGAAACTCCATTGCATGACCGGAAAGTAACTGTTTGAACCGCCATTTGCGCCAAAACCATCATTTGGCCATAAAAAACGTACGGGCGATGGAAACTGATATCGACGGATATTGCCTCATTATGTCTACCCGCAAATGCGTTAGAAAGGTTTAGACGGTTACTGGTTTCAACAAGACGGTGCGCCATACCACACTGCGAATGCAACAATTGAATTTCTGCAACGAAAATTCCCGAGACGTCTAGTATCAAAAAGAGGTGACATCGACTGGCCCCCCAGATCACTTAACTTAACCCCCCCGGACTTCTTTTTTGGGGTTATCTGAAAAATAAGGTTTACGCCAACAAGCCGCAGACTATTGACTAGCTTGATGACAACCACAAAAAAAAGTGACTACTTGACTGATATTGTATTAAAAAAAAATTAGTTTTAATAAATTGTAAATAACCAAACCAAATAAAAATACCTCACTTATACAAATCACTTGTTTTTTTTTTTTAAGTTATTCAATGCTTTCAAACCGACATGAAAGATAGCGCACCGTGTACTAACTCTATGCAATCTTTTTTTACACTTGTAATATATTTTATGCTATTTTACCAGTGTAAGGAAATTTTTTTTCTTTGTTACATTGAATTATTTTTTATTATTTTTTAATTACACTGTAAATCTTTCTGTTAATTCAGTTGGGGTGAGTCGTTTTAATCATCTTCTGATATTTTCAGTCGGCACAATTTTTTGCATTTGTTCATTTCGGTGGCCTGATAGTGGCTGTATAAGTTTAGTTCTACATTTTGTTATTGTTTCTTGGAGTGTGCCTATATTTAAATGATGGTGGATGGGTTCATTGAAAATACAGTCGGCATCAGAAAAAAGGAACCGCGATTATTTATGAAGTATAAAAGATATATATTTAAAATGTTTTTTTTTTTTTTATAAAAGTATTACAAAACTACGAGTCGCAATTACTCAATAAGCCGTGTAGTCTTCATCGTTGTCGAGTATAGCCTGGCATCTTTCATGCTTTGAATCTGGTTTTCTGCGTAGCTCGTCGACAAACAGGACTAGATTTTACGAACTTGACGCACGAGTTGCTTAAAATCACGGACTCTTTTGATTTTTTAACCAATTTGCAGCCGCGGCGTAAGATAATTTCGGCCCTTACGAATGCGTGCATAAAAATACCACCTCAAAACCCTTCGCGTACTTCTCACTCATTTTTGTTTGGTTGCGTCTGGGGGAAAGTTTCGAACAACACTAACCTGAGTTAGTACTGGCGTCGTAGCCTTTGAGTGAGGCTATTATGCAGCAAAAAGCAGAACGAAATATATCTTGAAGTTACAAGAAAAAAAACCGATTCTTTTCTTCTGACACAGACTGTAAACCAACTGGCATTTGTTATATTTTGTAATATTTTGGATTGCATTCGCTGTATAAGCTGAAGATTTGTATTCTTAGCCGTTATTTCTCTACCGTATTTCCAGATAGGGGTAATAATTGGTTTGTGTAGGATATTCCAATGGGAGGTACTTTTTTCAATAGGTTTTTTTGACTGATGACTACGGATTTCGCTGTCAGGTTTTCCGCCGTAAGGTCAATAGGTGGCATGCTGAGTATCATTTCCAGCGCCGCCGTTGGAGTGGTTTTCATCGCTCCTGTTATGCACAGAACAGCGAGTCGTTGAAACCTTTCCAGTGGCGGTTTTCTTGTTGCAGTTCACCATACTAAGGCCGCATACAGCAATATTGGATTAACTATTGCCGTGTAGCACCAGTGCATCAGAGAGGGTGATATACCCCAAGTAACGCCCAGCTTTTTTTAAATGCGTACAACGCATTACTGGCCTTTTTCACCATTTCCTCAACATTGTGCTTCCACAGCAATTTACTGTCTAGTATTACTCCGAGGTACCTTGCATGATCTTTGAGAATTGGTTCCTTGTTGCCTAGCTTCGGGAGGTTCCACTTGGGACCTTGTACGTCCTGGTAAAAAGTATCATGTCCTTTTTTCCGGCGTTTATCCCTAGCCCTGCGCAAGATGTAGACTAAATTTAAATATGAATAAAATTAAGAGTAAAAAACGTGAAGGTGGAAGCCCTTAACCGAGTTAAATGGAAGAGGATCATTGGGAAAGCTAAAGCTGACCCCGAGCTGAAATGCTGATGGAAAATGATGATAGGTAAATCTGTGTATGCATGTAAATCTGCAACAAAAAAAAACAAAAAACGCTTTCAACAACAAGCTTTTAAAACAATTTAGATCAGATTGAGAGCAAATCATCAAAACTTCAATGCGTTGTAAAAAAATTTAACGTTTAAGGGGAAACGGCAGGTGTCTAATATTCTACAGCTTTTTCGTTTTCATTATTGCTATGCCGCATACTTGTCTTTTTCGACGCATTTTGTCACACAGAGTTATGAGTTAAAAACCTTTTTATAAATAGCAAAAGCAATTATTAATTAGTCTTTTTGTTAGTGAGTGGTGCCTTTTTGGTGTTTTTTTAAGGCAAAAAGCCTTTGCTGCTTCATTTGAAAGTATCACTAAAAACCAATGAATTATGTAGGTACATAAAACAAAAACTGCCCCAAAAGCAATTATGATAAATTGTTTCTTATCTGTTGAAGTTTTATTAAATGAAGTGCCATTAATGTAATGCAAAAAATGCCATTATTTTTCAATGGCACTCGAAGTGTTTAAAAAGGAAATACGACCATTAAAATACTATTAAAAAAATTCGATGCAAAAACAAAATATTCCATATGCAAATTTAATAACTCCTTGACATTCCGATCATATTTTGTATAAACAATTATGTACTTATGAAAAATGCATTTGTGGCAAAACGTGTTTGTTTTTTTTTTTTTAATATTTGCATATGCAAAATAGCACCAACCAAATAATTTGTTAACATAAATCGACATAGCAATGAATACGAATGAAAAATTTGCGTTTATTATTTTATTTACGCAAATTCTTAATAATTCAGCTCGTGTACATTCTGTTACAAAAGTATCGGAAATTGGTTCTGTGAAAAGTACGTTTGAAAAGAAGCGGCATTTGGAAAAAGCAAATTCCAAATTCGTTGAAAAATGCAGATTTTTGAAAAAAGCTAAAAAAAAAATTCGTTGGTTTAGGACACGAACAATGCACCATCTCATAAGGCTGTCGTTGCACCGCATGCACCTGATAGGGTTCTCGATACCCTTCTTTTCAGCCATTCCAGGTAAAGTGATTGAAGTATTTTGGTTATTAACATAAAATTATTTTGAAAATTTGTTTATTTGTAGGCAGGTATCCAATCAAAATTACGCCCAGAAAAAAGATGAGCGACTCCATGTTGAGGGGTTCAAGTATTTTGGTTAAGAAATTTAGTAGTTCTGAGATTTCTTCTATGTTGATAATTTCGGCTTACAGTTTTTTTTTTAATTTTCCTTTTTTTCTTTAAAATTTTTATAATTTTTTTACTTTTACGATTTTTCAGAACTAAATAAAAACGTTTTTCCTAAAAACCAACAAAATGTGTTTTTCAAAATATATAAAAATTTTGTTTTAAATTACAAAACCAAAACATAGTTTTTTTTTATAAATTTGTTTTTTATTTTTTAGAATCAAAATGTTTAAAAAAATATTTTTGGAAAACTAATTTCCGGAAAAAATGTAAGGTTTGGAACATTTCCTTTTTCAGAGAATTTTTATCCTAAGAAATAAAAAAAAATTCACAAAATATTATAAAAATTTCACTTTAAAAAACTTTATAAACTAAAACGTTTTTTATATTTTAGGCAAAAATATGGTTTTTTTTTCGAAATTAAAAAAAGTTTTTTTCAAAAATTTCAAAAAAAAATTTGAAGTTTTTATAAATTTTTCGCAAAAAAATTTTAATTTTTAGTATCGTTTATGTGAACCACACCTAAACATTAAGTCTTTTTTTGCATTTCATTTCATTTCAATTTTTCAATTCCAGACTAACTCAATTTGAACCACGGAAAGATACATAATCGAGCAACGCGTTAAAGTTATTCAGGCTTATTATGAAAACGGGCGTTCAAATCAAAACGCATATCGCACACTTCGTGATTTTTTCGGTCAATTTAATCGTCCAAATGTGCGTACAACCGGAAAAACTGTTTGAGCAAACCGGGTCTGTAGGAGATGTAAAAACACCAGTGCATGCTCGTACAGCTCGTACTGCAGAAAATATTCCTGCTGTTTGCGATAGTGTGGTTGAAGGGCCGTCCACCTCAACTCGTCGTCGTGCCCAATAATTGCACCTCTCACGCTCGTCGTTGATGAACATTATGCATAAAGACTTGCATTTACAAGCTTAGAAGGTACAATTGACTCAAGAACTAAAGTCTCTTGACAGTGAGTGACGAATTTTCGAAGAAAATCATTTTCAGTGATGAGGCACATTTTCACCTCAGTGGATTCGTCAATAAGCCGCATTGGACGAATTGCCGCATTTGGGCGAATGATAATCCAAGAGTGATTGCCGAAAAACCAATGTACCCACAAAGAGCGACTGTTTGGTGCGGTTTATGGGCCACGGCGGCCATTTGGCCGATATTTTGTTCCATACGTAATTGACCCATACTATCATAATAAAGCCGATATTATCATAATAAAGGGAAATGACAATAAATTCTAAAAAAATTTTATTTTATTCAAAATCAACACCGGCTCTTAAAACTTAACCACCCTATACTTTCATCATAAAAAATTAAAAAAAAAATTATAAAAGCATTATAAAAACCAACATAATTTCACTTTAAAACACATTATAGAAAAATATTCCTCATTGAGTAAATCTCAAATATTTTATTCAGATTTTCAAAATATAAATTTCCAAAAGTATTTTTATCATAAAAAACGTTATACCAAAATATTCAACATTGAGTAAATCTCAAATATTTAACTCTTTCGAAAAAAGAATTTTTAAGTATTTTTATCCTAAAGAATTTAAACAAATTTACAAAAATATTACAAAACTTCAGAAGCTTTATACAAAAAAATTTCAACATTCTATAAATCTCAAATTTATAAACATTTATTTAAAATTTTAGTTTACAAAGTTTTTTTTTCAAAAATTACATAAAAATTGGTTTTCCAAAAAATCTTTAACATAAAAATAAAATTTTTCTAAAAGATTTTTTAAAAAATAGATTTTTCAGAAGTTTTTTTTGTCGTAAAGAATTATAAAAACCGAAGAAGTTTCACTTTAAAAACTTTATACTACATTTTCAACATTGAATAAAAATCAAAATTAAAAAAATGTTCAGTTTACTTAATGTATAGTTAAAGTATAAGGAAATTCTGTCCAAAAGTCGTGAAAGCAGTTTTCAGTCGATATAAAACATAAAAAAACAATTCACAGCAAGAACTGGAGTAGTTTCTGGAAGATGGGCTTGAAAAATGTTTCGGTGTTTAGTAATCTAATAATAGTTTTTATAATTAAATTAAATGACTTGTATTTCGGAATGGTCTAACCCTGAAGGCAATACAATAAATTTAAATCAGTAGTAAACATTTTGTGCTTTATTTGATTGGCTAAATCCGGTACTGCTTTGACAGAATTTAAGCAAGCGTAAAAAAATTGCAAATATGCCACAAAGAAGCCATTTACTTTTCATTTACGTGACCTGTTAAAGCCATAAAAATTTGATTGGCATACTCGGCAGTAAACAGCAGAATAACAATAAACGCATCTGTATTGGCATTTCGCGAATAATTCAGTTATCTGTGAATTCACGATCTCATCAACATCCACCTTACACAGGCATTGCTCGTTCGAATATAAATATTTTCTCCAACCATTAATCACAACTTTGAAAAGGTAGTCAAAAATTCTAAGCGTCGCACCGCACGTTTATGACAATGTGCATATGTATGTGTGTCTGTGTATGTGTGTCTGTGTATGTGGTAGTGTAAACACATTTGTAAAGATAAACGTCATTTGGGGGCTTCCTCTGGCTTTGCTGCTTTTAAGTCACTGGCAAGTAATACACGAATACACACACACACATTCACACATATTTTTACTCCAATGATTTATCACCACTCAGATATTCAATTTTTGTCATTTGTCACAATCGACGTTTCTTCTTCTCTGACTTCTCTGCGGCATTTTCTGAGCGTAAACGGAAATTTTCTCATATTTAGCGTGAGAATGGCGAAGGAGTGCATAACTTTCTCTGCTTAACAGTTTATGTCAACATAAAAGGTAGCGCGATTGGTATAGGTGCACATGCAGGGAGGTTCAAAAATAAGTATGTTTCAAAAAATGCTACGAGAGATTAGTTGAGTCAGGAGGACGAGATGATTAAATGTTTTTCTGGGTATTTAGAAGAGAGGCAATAGCAAGCAGGTGGCATCACTCTGCTAAGTCACAATACTTTTAGGCGGGGTAAAAATATTAAAATTGGCGCAGTGGTATTTGAGTGATGCTCTTTAGAAGAAATTTTGTACGTTTCTATTTATATACTTGGTATAACCCTTGATGCTAAACTGCGTTGGAAGGCGCATGTCAAGAAAAAGCGTGAAGAGCTGGAATTAAAAACAAAAAACCTTCTTTATCTTATTGGCAGACACTCCATTCTGTCAACGAACAACAAACTACTGCTATATAATCAAATACTCAAACCGGTCTGGACGTATGGCATTCAGCTATGGGGATGCTCAACCGAATCTTGCATGACTATTATCCAACGATTCCAAAATAAAGTGTTGCGCAACATCGTCAATGCTCCATACTATGTGAGAAATGTCGACCTCCATCGTGATCTTGGTATCTTACCCATCACTGACGTGGCGAAAAAGTACGCCATGGCTCACAGACATCCTTTAAGTACACATGTCAACGCTGAAGCATTGGCTTTGCTCCAGCCAAATACTCATCGTCGGCGGCTCAAGCGTAAAACAGTTTTAGACCAGATGGGCACCCAGTAGCAGATGTACCTTATATATTTATACAAATGAATTTATGAATATTGAGGCATCTTAGTTTTTTCCTTTTTTAATATATATGTTCAATAAAAATTGCTCGTTAGTATCTTTATCTCGTTGTACTAGTTGTAATTTCTAAACGTTATTCTGCTTATACTTTAAGATGCGTTAATAAAAAAAAAAAAAAAAAATGTATATACACCCGTCGACCCACGAAGACCTTCGAGATACGTTTAGTTTTTTAATTTTTTTTTTATTTAATTTTTTAATTTTTGTTTTTTTTTTTATTATTTATTTATAATTTAATTTTTTAATTTAATTTTTTTAATGTCTGTTTTTTTATTATTTATTTTTTATTTAATTTTTTATATGGTTTTTTTTTAATTTAATTTTTTTTCCAGCTGCTGCTGGCGTGTCACATGCTTTCATACACACTACGGCGCGCTCATATTTTAGCTATAACTTTAAAAATAATTAGAATTTTTTTCTGAAATTTTTATGGTATATTTTTAAGATGTTTTTCTTCCGAAAAATGTAAGAAAAAATCGATTTTTTGAACTCGTCACACCGGGCTACTACCTTAAAACACTTTATACCAAAATATTCGACATTGAATAAATCTGAAATATTTTATTTAAATTTTCAAAACAAAAAATTTTCGAAGGAATTTTTATTCAAAAAATTTTTTTAAAATATTATGGCAGAAGTGATTTCACTTCAAACACTTTATTCAAAACTGTTAAACATTGAGTGAATCTCAAAATAATAAACAAAATTTTAAAATTTTCCAGTTTACTAAATTTTTTTCAAAAGTTCATACAATTCCTGTCCCCAACTCTTTTTTTTTAATTTAATTTTTTTTTTCACTTGGTTTTAAAATTAAATAATTTTTCCATTTGTTCCTGGAGTGGATTTGTATGAAAAATCCATTTTCGATTAGGAAGCAGGGCTAAAAAGTTCGCCTGCGAAAATTTGTGCAATAGCCGTCGAGTTTTAGGTTTTTCAGTTTTTCCATCTGTTGCAGATCTATGTCTGTATAGGCTTCTCGATAGGTTTCTCGATTTCTGAGCTTTAAATCTGGTAGTGGCAGCTGTTAACATAACTCTCAGGCTGAAAATGGGCTCTTTTCCGAAGTTCTTCCAATATAAGCTCAATTGAGATCATACAGCACTCATACTTTCAAAAAAGAACTTTAATTATCTTAAACCTAGGATGAAGCGCGGATCGACACTCTTTATTATATTAGTCAAATTTTTTTTTTCTTGGCGGTAAGGTTGGTCGGTTAAAAATGCCTTCGCACCATATAGTAACCGTCGCTAAACTATACCACCATATAGTAACCTCCACTAAATATATCCTTTCTCTTCTCTTGAATTTTTCCCTCCACCCCGGACACTTACTTACTCACCCTGCGTTCAGGGTCGCCTGTTTTGAGAAACCTATGCTCAATGCTCTTCAGCATAACTTTCCATTTCGTGCTTCTTTTTTCGGATAATATCCTCCACTAAATTTGCGACGGCATTCCATTTTTCTTCGTCTATCATCATTTTCTCTATAATTTCTTCAGGTGTGAATACACCAATAGCTCGTTCCCTCTACGTCCTACCTCTCGCATTTAAAGAAGGTGTGCTCCGCATCATCATACTCAGTATCTCCATATATGCAGTTTGGCCCACTTTTCCCATTCGCCACAAATACTTGCGAAAGGACCCATGCCCGGACAAAAACTGTGTGAGGTAATAGTTAACCTCACCGTGATTTCTTTCTACCCACTTTTTTAGGTCGGGTATTAGTCTCGCTGTCCGTCTACCATACCGTTCAGAGTTCCATCTTGCCTGCCAAAGTGTGAGCGTTTGAACTCTAATATCGGAGGAGCGCGGTTTTGGGATTTCTGTGTTTTTTGTCTCCCATCTCCGTTTGCGCTCTTGGTCTAGAATATCTGTAGGGATGGTTCCGCTGATAACTAACACCGCTGCTTCAGATACTGTTCTGTATGACGAAACCACTCTGAGAGCGCAGGTGCGTTGTACAGATTGCAGAGTTTTTCGCCGGCATTGCACCCTTAGCGAATCTGTCCATACTTCGCATCCGTATAAGAGAATCGAGTTCGTTGTGTCCATTCAAAGTTTTCGCTTGTTCTGCGTTGGACCTCCAAGGTTTGCCATGAGCTTACTTAACATGCCGCTTACTTTGGCAGTTTATTTTAGTCAATGAATGGATGACACTGACTAACAGCAAAGAATACCTTATTTAGACCACCCTGTATATACCTACAACTGGCACATAAATTCTTTGTTCACCGTTTGTTTGAGCTTCAGCTTCTTCTGTAAGTATGTGGTATGAGTGTTAGTGTGTTTCTTCACATGAAGCGCCTTACTGTTTTATGCTTCCTCCAAATGGCAGATCGCTTTTATGAGATGCTTTTCATGGCAAAAACTCCATTAATAAAGGAATTAATAAATTTTTGGGTACTTCTCTGACTTTCATGATGTCAGTTACAATGCACACGTAAAAGTTTCGAGTTTCATAGCGCCTAACCACGAAATGCTGACAATGTATAAGTACACACATTAGCATAGTACCCGGTGCGCCAGTAATAAATTGAGACTTTGTACACCGAAACGGTTTTAATACTGCAACAGAAGTGTTCAATAACATTGGATGGGTATAAGTGACAGCATTTCGCCATTTGTTGGATTTAATAAAATAAAATTTGCCATATAAAATATGGTCTGTTTTTGTTATTTTACCAAAACTAATAATTTAACCAAGTTAATTTGGGGTAGACAAATTTGTACTAAAGCAAACTTTCTCCCGGAGAGAGTTAGGCACAGCAGCCTGAAAGGGAGTCCATGTTGTTTTGGATTAAATGATTGCTTCCGTCATACATGTAAGGCTGTCAAACCACCTTTGGTTTATTATTAGCGCTACAAAGTTTGTGCTACGGTTTAAGGGTTTGTGTTGGACTAAAAAATCGAAAAATTGTATATGGCATATTCTAAAAGTGCATCATCTTAAAAATATAAATTCAAAAAATCATAAAGATCGGAGCACTAGAACGAAAGTTACAGACGGTGGAAGCGCGCGACCTTATCCATAAATGAAGTGCACGTAAAACTTTAGACGCGATTATCTCGAAGGCGTGTTTTTTGAAAATTACCGTCGCGGTGATCATTATTTATCAAAAACTATTTGACCGATTTGCATAAACTTTTTTTTAATTATTCGAAGTTGCAACCTCGTGAATCTGTATCGTTCACTTTTTACAAATATTTGCATAGTTCGCTGGAATTAATTTTTTTTTAATTTTTCAACCCCTCAAAAATCGTTTTTTTTTTGGTGCAAAGCGGTTTTCATATCGAGAACATTTTTTTGGGTAAATAAACCGTTCAGATTCACTAAAAAACCTTTTTTTTACAATCATCATTTAATTTTTGTTGAGCTGCTCATGCGTTCCCGTGATCACCGCAAGCCTCTTCTAAAAAGCGGCGTTTCGGGGGAGGGGCGATATCAACAATAAATAATAACATTTTTTAAAATAAAAACACCAAAATGTATTCTTCGAGAGTTACCCTTCAGTATGATATATGCCTCATTTGAATAAAAGTTCTAAAACACATTTAAAAAAAAATATGACAATCGTCCATTTTTTCGGGCTCACAAGTTATATAACCCCTTAAGATTTAAGATTTTAAATCATGCTTGTTTTTTCGCACAGACAGTTCACAGAGAGTCTTGATGGTGATATAAGTTTTACATCTTCATCTAAGGATAATCAACTACCAAGACCATAGAATAGGTGTGAGAACACCAACCAGAGGGTAATCGTTCGTAAACCTTAAGTAGCTTAAAAGTAGTCTGTATGTCCTACAGTGGCGAGTTTTCTGCGAGTGTTAGAATGCGTTCACATGCTTCGTGTTGTTTGACATCCTGAGATATGGAGTTTTGAGAAGATTTTTCAAATAAATGCGTAACTTCAGCAAAAATCTCCCATCCACCTGCATTTAGCCGCTCGAGCCAGCTTCAGTTTTATCTAGAAATTCATTAAAATTAAATTTAATTGATAAGTTTTGTTCTTCCGTCCTTTTTTGGCACACATTTTTCTTCTACTTTTTTAGGGACATCTGCATTGGTGGACATCTGTAATGAAGGTTTTACCACAATCTCAATTCTCTAATGAATTTTAAATTTATGTTCTGAGGGGTTTTTTTAAAGAATGGATCAAAACGACCCTTTCAGGTGGAATATATGTAATAGGCTAAAATGTTCCACATGAAATTTCATCGTATATGTTTGAGGCTTTCATTTCACTCAGACATATATTTTAACCATTTTTCCACTATTTTGAAAACAACTTAGGCTGGGACATGAAAACTTTACTAAAGTTCGTTGAAGTGAAGATACTTAGGTCACCCGAGTTGACCCTTTTCTTTAATTCTCCTGAACAGAACCGTCACCATGATGATAGGGCGGTGTGTGAGGGTCAGCAGGGTAAACACGTCTTAAGGTCGAAATATAAACTGCCACATTCAAAATCTATTTGATAGAACGAAGTCTGTCGGGTCCGCTAGTACGATAATAAATTAGTCTAAATCATTATTTATCATAAAATTAGCAAATGTTTGCACCACGGGATGAATTTCATAAATGGTTTTTCTTTTAAATGAATTAAATAGCTTTAAGTAAAACTATTGCTTAATGTTTAAAAAAGATTACAATAAAGAAATGGATTAAAAAAAAAAACAAAAAAAAATTATTTTTCATTGCACTAAATTTTTTCAATAACTTTTTTGTACATTTAACTAGGAAATCATAGCATTTCGGATATGATAAAACTATATTTTAATATAAGTTGCGATTTCGGAGATACAAGTCATTTTATATTAAAAAGGTCCTGAAATGACCTTAACCTGCGAAAAAAAGTTGGGAATGCTCTTTAAGACCTAATTTTTACCACTTGAAGTTTGTTGATGAATTCAAAAATTTTGCTTGCGAAATATTCCTTTTCTCAAAGCTATTAAGTTGCTTTTCCAGTAAATTTCAATTCAAGGCATTAAGTTAAGGTACCTTATTATTTTAATAAAGTTACATATATACTTATGTATATGCTCACCTACACAAACAAAAATCCTCAAGCTACTCGAAAGCGACGCAGAACATTTGGCTGTTCACTTTTGCTGAATTATCGTCAAGTCTGCACACAAGCGAATATAAGCTGAACAACTCATACGGAACTCGATATGAAATTAGTTATGAAAACATATACATATACATATATACATACATATATATATATATACATATATATATATTGCTCACTTGCATATGTGACTCTGCTTTGAAAGGAAATGAAATACAAAATTATAATTAATTTAATTATATTCTGTCAATCATGGGCGTGCCGCCTTATTTCTACACATTTCAACCTGATAAAGGCCATGAGGAAAACGCTATTGTTCAATAGAACGCTATTGAAAGTAAGAACGCCACTGACTTCAATTGTGCCAAAGGTTTCCGCTTCCTGAGTGGCGCCGTAAACCCCAAAAACTCATTTTGATTGAATAGAAAGGAGTGGGACTGATGTTTTTTTCTGGTCTTAGCTGAAGCCAGTTATATGCAATTTGAATGCAATGAAGGCAAATTATTATTATATTTATTATTATTATATTTCGATATTCCAGTGGAGCAAATTATAGGGAGTCCATCGAATGCGTCCAATCTGTTGCCGAATGTGATTGTGCGTAATTATTTTTCGTTTACCTCGGGTTCGAAGCCCAATAACTATAGCTGAAAAATATTTTTTTAATGCCGTTCACACTCCGTTTTGGTAACATACATTTAAGTTAAGTTGAGGATGAATTGCGCTTTGATAGATTGACCAATCGTCGAGAATATTGATAAAATCGGATGAAAATCGTGGTGCCGCATCGACATATAAGCATTTTTTATCGCTCAGGATTAGATTAGGTTAACCAGGTTGCTTATCTGAAACAAGACACTCGGTGACTGTGAGATCCATTGTGATACCTACATTTGACATCCACCCCCTAACTAAGTCGCTTAAACCAGTGAGAACTTTTTAAGAAGGTAACTCGTTCCTGGCAAGCCTATAAGGCTGAATTGAAAAACTACAAAAAAGCAGTTAGAACTGCGCAGCGTGAATCTTGGCAAAATTATTGCAAAGAAATTGAAGAGACTTCAGAAGCGGCCAGGTTAAGAAAAATTCTCTCAAAGACGCCATGCAACCTAGGCTACCTACAAGGTCAAGGGAATACTTGACTACGTCAAGTGAGGAATCGTTAGGTCTTCTCCTAGACACACACTTTCCAGGAAACAAGCCGGTGGAACAAAACCATTCCGCCAATAATGAAAGGCAATCCGACCTAGGAAATCTCTTAGTTACACACTCAAAAATCGTATGGGCTATTAACACTTTTGGTCCTTATAAATCGCCAGGAATGGACGGTATCTACCCCGCTGAACTGCAGGAATCACGGGGCATTGTACTACCGTTTATCAAAATTGTCATTAGAAGTTGTCTTAACCTGGGCTACATTCCGCTAGGATGGAGGGAGGCAAAAGTCTCCTTCATACCCAAGGCAGGTAGGTCCTCACACACTAACCTTAAAGACTTCAGACCCATTAGTCTAACGTCTTTTCTTCTCAAGATCCTGGAGAGAATAATAGATGAATACATACGGGGTGTCGTGCCTTTAAATAGGCTCTCTTCGGCGCAACAAGCTTACCCTAAAGGGAAGTCCACAGAAACCGCCTTACACTCACTCGTCGGGTTGGTGGAAAAAAGCTTATCAGACAAAGAGTTTGCATTGGTTGCTTTCGTAGACATAGAAGGCGCCTTCAACAATATAAATGCAAATGCTATAGTAGATTCATTAGAAGATTTTGAACCACATGTCGTAGCCCTGATAGAAGATATACTCATCAAAAGAAAGGTAACGGCTAAATTAGGAAGCACTACTCTAAGCAGACAGGTCTGCAGAGGCACACCGCAAGGTGGAGTCCTCTCCCTCTTCTTTGGATTTTGGCAGTAAACTCCCTGTTGCTGACCCTGGAAAGAGGGTAGCAATCGCCGTTAAAGGCAAATATCCTAACACCCTTTTGGATATTCTGCGCTCTAACATGGCCACGCTTAGAAGCTGGACTGAGAGCAGGGGACTCGATATAAACCCCTCAAAAACTCAAATAATTCTCTTTACAAAGAAACATAGGCTCCCTATAATCTCCCCGCTAATTTTTAAGGGTGTGGAGATTCCTTTGAAAGAGAATGTCAAGTACCTAGGACTCATATTAGACAGGAAACAAACGTGGAAATCTAATATTGAGGAAAGAGTAAAGAAGGCCAACGTTGCATTATAAAGGGTGTTTTTTTTAGAGGTTAGGTTTTCAAGATGAAATAAAACGTATATAATTTAATGTTATGGCCAAGAATTTAGCTTTATTATAAAGATAAGGGTTTGCCATTATGTTTTAAAAATGATACCCATTCAACCAAAAGTGAGCTTCATCGCTGAACAAAATTTTCTTCGATGCGTCGCGCGAACCGAACCATTATTTTCGTAATAAATTTGCACGATTTGCAAACGTTGCTCAGGTGTAAGTCTATTCATTATGAAATGGCAAACCAAACTGAGCATAAATCAAGTGACAGCTGTCAAAAAGACCATCTGCGAAAAAAGTAGTGCCAACTTGAAAACCTAACCTCTAAAAAACACCCATTACACTTGCAAAAAAGTGGTCGGTATCAAATGGGGACTAACACCCCGTATTACGCACTGGCTCTATACTTCGGTAGTTAGGCCAATCTTAATGTACGGAATACTTGTATGGTGGCCATCTCCTCAAAAGGCGACTTACGCTAAAATCATGAGTAAGGTCCAAAGAACAGCTTTTTTATGCATCTCTGGCGCTTTAAGGAGTACTCCAAACAAAGCGCTGGAAGTGCTAATCAACTTACCTGCCCTAAATCTGGTAGGAAAACACGTGGCCGCCGCCTCGGCGCTCAGACTAAAAAGTATGGCGCTATGGAAAGACCGGTGCTTTGGCCACGCTTCCATTTTGCACTCTCTGAATAGTCATAAACAAGAAATAGACTACTCTATCCCT
>JAYXIM010040077.1:0-29732 GCA_037575425.1 Anastrepha fraterculus
ATATCCAGTAGGAGTTTCAATACCTCTCTATCCAGGTTTAGATACCTATCCGATAAACTGTTTTGTCTGCCTCTATTCTAGACTCTCCATTCAGTGTGAATTTCTTGCCATTCCAATCTTTCACAACCTACTTTATTGGGGCTTTAGTTAGCCTACAAATGGGTTCCGCCCCATGGAATTAGGAAGTAGCACATAAAATCGCCATTTTTTTCTATTCCAAATCTTATGTATCGGAAGAAGTGATCATCCTTTGAGCGGGCACCGGACTATCAGTATCCGCGCAGCATAAATTTAATTGTAATTGAATACGTACCTGTTTTAAAGGTTTACAACATATCCGAGTAAAAACTTATTAAAAGTCAAATAAAATAGGCATGAAAAAATAGTTTTGCAATTGGTACACATCTGGTCTTTTCGGACTAGTTCGATTTCAGCCAGGAAATTATTGGTGTAAACGAGTATTTTGTCTGACTAATTTTGTTGATTCACTACAGGGTACCCTTCGGCTTATACACCCATACACACACATACATAACTACCCTACGACTTGGAAACGCATATCTCGCATACACCTGTGTTCATAATAATAGCAGCATGACTTTTGACCATTTATTTTTTGTTTAATTATCTTGTTTTATACTAAAAGTTCCAAACCTTGTAAAGGGTGATCAGATTGTGATACTTTTTCCAATAAGAGTTTTTGACAGCCCATGCGAGACTAATATCAAACTAAATGCATAATTGTTTCCAGCATTCATTAAAATTTCATCATGAAAAACCTACGCGTCAACAACGTTTACAAATCCTACGTATTACGAAAGTGTTCTCCCTAATTGTTGAGATCCGAATTGTCTTCAGAGATGAAGCCTATTTTTGGCTTAATGGCTACGTCGATAAGCAAAATTCCCATATTTGGGCTGAAGAAAGGTGAAATCATTCAAGAACAATCATTACATCCATTAAAAACAATGACTTGGCGTGGCCTATGAGTTGGAGGAATCATCGCCTACATTTCTTCAAAGACGAGTCTGGCGCCAATGTAAAAGTGAGTAGCGAACGCTTTCTTCGCCCCAAGATGAACGAGCTTTTGATGTCGAAAATTGAAGTCCGTGATCTCCAACAAGACGGCGCTTGACAGCCTGTGAAACAATGGATTTACTGCGTCGTCGTTTCGATAAGCAATTTATCTCTTGTCACGGACCAGCGACTTGACCACCAAACTCCTGCGATATCACGACTTCGGACTTTTATTTGCGGGAGTATGTATAGTTTAAAAGCTTTGTGGATAAACCAGCTTCGATTGTGGCATTGGAAGCCAACATTACTAAAGTTATTCATGAGATACCGACCGCAATCCTCCAGCAAGTCATTCAAAATTGATGATAACGGATGCCCGAATTACGCCGCAGTTGAGGCCAACATTTGAAAGGGACTACCTTGAATGGTTCTACACAAAAATTATAAAGGTTTCCAAATCATTATTATTTCAATTTAAAATCAGATACCTCTAAATTGATCAACCTTTATGATATTTTTACAATTCAACGATATTTCAAACTTTCGCAAAGAATTTTTACAAAAAAGCTAGGCATGCAGTGTTATAGCCTATTAAATTTTTGTGTAATATTGTATTGACGGCCACCGTAGCTGAATCGGTTCGTACGTGACAAACTTTTGGAAGGGCGTAGATTCTAATTTTTGGATATGATAGAAAAAGTGTTTTTCTAACAGCAGTCGCCCCTAGGCGTTTGCCATTGCAACCCCCCGAGTGTATTTCTGTCATGAAAAAGCTCTTCTTAAGAAAGGTCGGCCTAAAATTGTAGGTCCCTCCATTTGTGGAACAACATCAAAACGCACACCACAAATAGAAGGAGGAGCTCGGCCAAACAGCCAATAAAGGGTGTAAGCCAATCATATAATATGTACGGCAGCTTCAAAATAAAGTGTTCACCACATATTGTTAAGATTTGACTATTTATTTATTTATTTTCAAATTTCTATTATTTTTTTTTTTTAAGTATAGTTCAACTACAACAAAAGCCATATAAACTAAAGTTTCAAATTTTGTATAAAACTTGTAAAAATTCGGCAAATTTTCATCAGAATTTCAGACTTTTTACTTAGAATTTTTAGAAAAATTTCGGTTCTCTAGTTTTATAGATCACTCAATTTTGTTAAAGTGCAAGTTTTAAGTACATTCAAAATTACACTGATTTTTCACAATTTTTTTAGGAAGCGGTCTTGCGCTTTTTCTTATGCGCAATTTTCTTATATGGAAAAAAACATCCTATACCGTCAGCAGAAAAAATTGTCAAAAATCAACGCAATTTTTGAACTACTAGAATTTTGTACTTTAGTATACCAAAATTCCATAATCTACCAAACTGCGTACCTGAAATTTTTCTATAAATTCCTAGTAAAAATTGTTATATTTTGCTGAACATTTGCAGAATTTTTATAAATTTTGTGTTAAGCTCCAAACCTTAGTTTATATGGGTTTTATTTTAGTAATAAGCAAATAATTGAAATTATAAAATAAGTAAACAAATAATCAAAACTTAACAATATCTGGTGTAGACTTTATTTTGACGCTGAGAGTATATACTCATATATACATTTTACGACCTTAAAGCAACTCCAAAATTGTTATGCATTTTCTTTTTATAAAATAATATTAGAAATTAATTAAAAAAAATAGTCGAAACATTGCATTCTGCTGCGCTGCTATTACTGTGAACGCAGGTGTATTTACTATACACCAACACAGAAATACATAGCTTCCCTTCGGTGCCAGTTTCCGCACCGAAAAGGTCAGAGATCTGCACGTTGGAGAGTATATTAAGTTTACCTAAAGTGCGATATGCCAGAAGTTGCAAAATTGTAGTAGTGGACTGCACAAGAAAAAACGAACAATTGAAGCAAATTGGAATTC
Source organism: Anastrepha fraterculus (assembly GCA_037575425.1). Classification (NCBI taxonomy): domain Eukaryota; kingdom Metazoa; phylum Arthropoda; class Insecta; order Diptera; family Tephritidae; genus Anastrepha; species Anastrepha fraterculus. The sequence continues at coordinate 2,933 of JAYXIM010040077.1, forward strand.
GAATTTCATGCTAGAAACCCTGCTTCCTACCTTTAGGCACTAATTAAATGCTTCCCTTTATGGAACCATCAATTAAGGGGTTTAAGTTTTTGCAAAGAAAAATTTTGAAAACAAAACCCGTAAGGCAATCAAGATGAAAGCAAACTTAGAACTTCGTGCAAGCAAACTTTTAGGCGCACAACGAGGTAATAGCGTCCATAGCAGAGTGCTAAAAATGCACACAAATTCAATACAGCTTGGAAGAGTTGCATTAAATTTACCCTGGCTGCGTTGTCTTAGCGGAGTTTACAAGCTCAGTTAGCACTTAACGTCATTTTCTTATGTCCACTGCTCGGCATTACTACTTTATATTATTTTACAATATTACTATCTCCTTCTTCTGCGCCTCCTTCTTCTGCTTCGTTGCACTGTCTATTCTGTTGTCAGACAAAAATAAATATTATCGTAAATTTAAATCAGTTAAGCATAATAAGAGTCTCAATTTATTAAACTCACACAGTTGCAATCAAGTAAAAGCAGCTGCGCTCGTGCTTCTCACTGTGTGTGCGTGTATGCGTATTTTTGCACGCGAGGACCAAGAAAAGTAAACTGGTCAACCGTGTGCAAGCATGGGGCTGATACTGGTTTAAAAATGTGCAGCGAAATGGTCTATTGTGTGGGAAAAAAACAAAAAAACGAAGGAAGTTAAAGAAAATGAGAGAAGACTGCAGAATAGGGAGCAGAAATAGGCCACTTTGTAAATTTTTCGCTATTAAATTTGCAAATATGCGCGTAAGCAGAAAAAATTAAAAAAACAAACAGAAGAAACTCGTTAGGCTACAGAGTTGAGGAGCAAAGATAAAAAATAAAAGGCAAAAGAGTGGAACGCAAATTTGTAATACTGCCAGCAAAAAGTATAGTATGTGAAAGCAAGAAAGCGATAGTGTATGTGTAGTGGTAATGTTGCTTAGTCTACAGTAGCGGTTATAAAAAATTTGCAATCTCTTAGGAGGCCTTTCATTATGTAACATTAGCTAGTGTCTGGTATGCGTTGCTACGCCGCAATAAACAAAGTAAAAACAAGCAGTTAGAAAAATATTAAACTAAATTATTTCTATCAATTTTGGTCTTCCCATTTGTGACATAGCTGAACAATTTATACGGTGTACCAAATCTAGAGTAAAGTGTAAATTCTTGGTTATAGGAAAATCTAAAATTGTTTGTGTTCAATTCAACCTTATTTGAAGTTTATTCGTGGGCTTCATTTTTTATCGCGATATATTATATAATTAGAATACTCGAAATCAGCATATTTTCTCGTTCCGATAAATAAAATGATAAAATATCGGTCGGTTAGTTAGGGGCTACATTTGGTGATACTAACCCTACGGCCAATCACCAAATACTTTACTTTTAACTATCTTCGGAGTTCTTTCTGGCACTTTTAAAATTTAAAAAAATGCAAGAGTGGACACTCGTAATAAAACACAGAGGAAGTTTAGAAAAACTCACAAGCAAACAATACTGTTATTTTTGCTATTAAGCGGTCCCGCTGAACTAGAGCTAGAAAATGTAGGGTTTTTTTTTTTAGGAACTACTTGAAGAAAAAAGAAAAAAAAAATGAAAAAGGTTTTGAATTTGACACTTTAAAAATCGGTTTTTCTTAGTTTTTTAATAACAAAATACAAAATGATTGAAGTAGTAATGTGATTCTAGTACGGCCGATAGCCATTGATGTCCGGAACAACATACCAAAATTTCAAACGATTCGGTGAAATAGTTTTTTTTTTTGTTTTTTTTTTTTGTTGACAACACTAGGCCGAAAAAAGTCGTCTCGAGATAAATGAGTTTAAAGTTTGAGGTGCAGGAGCACGCGGACCGCTTTCTACCTAGTTAATTGGCTGTATGAAGCTATAATATTGGGAATTTCTGCATGAAAACTTCACAGTATATTCTTAAGATACTACACTTTCGAAATATCGCAAAGCCAAAAATCGATTTTATGAAATATCTAGACCAACGGGTCCTCTTTAAGCAGAAACGATATGACGCGTAAATGTTACCGCATTTCTAGTTCTTATTAAATTTCATTGGTGTCCAAAAAAAAATGTTATGCGAAAGTCATTTTTGGAAAACTTTGAGTCGATTTTTGGGGCCGTCTATTCATTTTAATGCATTTCCTTTTCTAACAGCTGGCAACCCTGTTTACAACTATATTTGAAATACAGATTTTTCATACCTACTTCGTTTGGGCGCCATGTAGTAATATCTGAGTTAACTTATTTATTAGATTACATTAACAATCCTTTCAAATAAGTGGCAACTATCTCCAAAAATATTTTCTAAAATAACCCATGTATATATATATATATATATTGGTGCGTACACCCTTTTTGGATGTTTGGCCGAGCTCCTCCTCCTATTTGTGGTGTGCGTCTTGATGTTGTTCCACGAATGGAGGGACCTACAGTTTCAAGCCGACTCCAGATATTTTTATGAGAAGCTTTTTCATGGCAGAAATACACTCGGAGGTTTGCCATTGCCTGCCGAGGGGCGACCGATATTAGAAAAATGTTTTTATTAATTTCGGGTTCACCGAGACTCGAACCAATGTTCTCTCTGCGAATTCCGAATGGTAATCACGCACCAACCCATTCGGCTACGGCGGCCGCCTAAAATAACCCATACCACACCAAATTATACCGATTAATTATTATTAGCTTTTTCATTTATTAAATTAATTTTGGAAACAAGTGGCAACCATATTCGAATATAATATATATTCAAAATACAGAGTTTTCAATAATTTTTCCTTTAACGTACATACTGTTATATTTCATAAATCTTATTATTTGCACTCAGTCTTAAATTTTCGAGCAAGTGGCAACCTCTTCAAAAATATTTTCGGATCTAAACTCTTGCTTTTGTACACTATTTGATGTCAATTATAACATACTATAAAATCAAAACCATCGCATTTTATTTTCTTAACAAAAAATCCTAAAAAAATATCTATAAAAAATTAGTATTTGACCAGACTACTACCTTAAGAGATACTTTTGTAGTAATGTTATATTGAACTCATTTATTTATATTCTTTTTTACTTTTTCAATCTCTTAAAAAAGTAGTTCGTTTTTCAATTCAGGTCATAAACCAACTGTGCGCAAAAATTCACTCACATCCGATCAGTCGTTTTGGCATAATTGAGTTACAAACTCACAAGCCTAAAAACTGAATATTCGTGTCCACTCATGTAGAAAAAATGTGTTTACATACACCGTTCCAAATATTCTCAGAAGAAAGAAACAAAACTACAAAATTAAAGCATAGTAATAAGTTCGCGTTTCACGTGAAGTGACCATGAAAATCCATACAAATTGCATTGCCGTGAAATACTCGTACATTCGAAATTTCACCTATATTTCACGGCAAAGTAGGTTTGAGTTCACGCCGTAGAAGCACCGCGTAACATGCCAGCAACATTTTTTCACAGCCATTTAAAATTGAGCAAAATCTGACAATTCGTTTGCGAGAGATGTGCATGGGTCGAATACTCCAAAAATAGGGCATTTTTAAGCGAAACGTCTTCGCAACGAGTGTAAGTAAATTTTCTTTATATTATATGTTTTTGTGTCAATATATATTTAGGTGTGTTAATTTTTTTAAAAACACTTTTCTTACCAAAATTTCCTATTTGCTTCTGGCGCAATGTTCATAAATTTGGCATTTCTTCTCATTTGACAATCAATGTTGCTAGCAACATTTTGCGACAAATAAAATGTACGTTGGTGATAAAATTTCACAGCTATGAAGTTAATACCAGCTTTAAGGGATAAAGTTGTTCACACCAGATGTTTAGCAGAGTTGAGCTCGCTCGGTATCCACAAAACCCAAGAAGAAAGAAGATTCGATTGGAAAAACCCTGGAAATAAGTTTTCCACATGACTTATGGTCTGAGCGGTATTGTCATAATAGTCAGAAGCGAGTTATAGTTAAAGCTTTCCGAGGAAGTAATGAAATGTATTTGGTCGTTTTGAATTAGGGCGAAATCTGTGAGATTTTAAGACATTTTTTTCAATAGGAAAAAATTCAAGTTCAAAGTTAGAATAACATTCAAGTCTTGCCATTTTGAGTTTTTTGAATTTCAACCATTATAAATCATACCAAAGCGACAAATCTACGGATTTTTTATGCATAAAAAAATGTGTATGCAGTAGTATTTCATATAAAAAGCTTAAGTACTATAAAATAACTTTTAATGTGAAAAAAGTTGTTGAGAAACTGCGAAAACTTTGGTATCTTCTAGCAGCCATTCTCATAGCTGTCCGAATCATCAGTGAAAAAAGCAACTATTTTGTTTGTAATAGTATTTGATGTCAATGTTCATGCATAAAAAGCTTAAGTCAATAAAATAGATTCTAATACGAAAACAATTTTTTGACAAAAAAGTGAAAACTCAGGTACTAATCACTTTAGAAGGTGTATACTTTCAGCAGCTCTGTTTCAAATGAGCGCAAAGCCTGATCTCAACATAACAGCATAAAATACTTTGGCGCACTTCGAAAAAGCTTGTATCATGTAATTGCAACAAAAATGGCGCAAGGAATCATGAATTCACTTTAATTTAAATTTTGTAAAAAAAATGTCCAAAATATGTAACAATTAATGAACAGAGTACTCCGATTTGCACAAGGTTTTTCACATTTTGAAGCTGATCTCTGCTTAAAAATTCTTTTCAACATAATATGCTAGGAAGAAGATGGGATCTACGTACGCGTTATGGTTGTATATGGTGATTATACGACAAATTTTTTCGTATGGTTCGGTGTTTAGTGGAAAGCTCTAGAAAGAAAATACAACATCAAATTGCTTGGCAGAATACAAAGATCAGCCGGAGCAATAACAGTCGGTGCAATCAGATCATGTCCTAGGGAGGCTCTTAACGCACTGGCACACGTTATCTCGGTAGATCTACATATCAAGAAGATGACACCCATGAGTGTATTCAGGTTAAATGAAGCGGCTCGCTGGAAATAAAAACAACGTATGGTCATGTCAGTCTATTATTACGACCAACTCAGTATACCGCGGAGAGATGTGGTTATATCATCCTTACGGTAACATTCAATCGAAACTTTGCCACTCTCACTCCATCTCAGGAGGAATGGAGTAAGGGATTCTCCCTCAATAACTTCGATACTACAGTCTATACAGATGGTTCAAACACGGATTGTATGTTGGAACAGGTATATGTCATCAGAGACTTAGTATTGAAAAATCTGTACGCCTTCCTAATACTTGCATTATCTTTCAGGCGGAAGTGCTAGCAATTGGGGGAGCTTGTAGGTTACTAAGCGCAGATTTCTCTTTCAAGAGCAATATCGCTGTTCTTTCGGATAGCCAAGCTGCGATTCAGGTACTGGATTCGACTCCAACAACGACTAAGCTGGTCATCCCTCACAATACATAGTGTCACAGTGCAAACAACCGGAGAAAAAGGAAACAATCTTCCATTTCCTCTGTGAATGCCCAGCCCTAAGGAAGTACAAAATGTTAACCCTTGGCAGGCCGCCGTTCGAGAGTCTCGAACAACTGTCTGGCTTAGTCGTCAAAAACCTAATAAGGTTCTTAAATCGCACAGACTGGATATAGTCTTGCTGTAAATTACTGGTAAACAAGTTGGTAACAAGGATGTGGCAATCAAATGGTGCGGAGTCGCTAGTTGGATTCTGGATGAATCCCCACTTTAACCAACCAAAAAACCAACCACAGTCAGGGCTTGTCTATAAGTTAAAAAATAAGTGAATAATACATATGTTAAAAATCATAAAATTAATTATCAAACTGCAACAAATGAAAAACTACTCAACCGATTTTAGTACTATTTTTTAAATTTTGAAATATTTGCCATTGCTCTGCGTTGATCAAATTTATCAATTATTTTCTATATAACTCTAAAATTTTGCAAACAAAAGATACATTAAAACAAGCAGCTTGCTGAAATTGATGAAAAACGTTTGCTCTCTCATTTCCATATCTGCTGATTTGTTATTATGTTGCTTACTAATCTTACGTATATATTTTGCCTCTGTCGTTAAGGCCGCCTATGCCGGGTAAGGTGTAAATGAAATGTTTAAAGGAACTAAACTACAACTATTTCACAAAGATGAGCACCACAGAAAGAAAGAGAGACTCTAATACCTAAAGGATATTTCCATCCATCATTCCAAAATCACATTCTTAATTTCACCCAACGACCAAAGCACATTAAGACTTTCTTAGAGGTCCTCAGTAGCCGGAGTTCTAACATTTCTATCATTGGATCAGCGCGAATATCTCACAAAATATTAGAAACTAAGATTTTCAAATATAAAAATAATATACATATCCCATATGACTACTTTTTAAAAGCCGCAAGAACTAAATCAAAACTAAAACTTCAGCTTAAATAAATAGTATTTCCAGGCATTCGCATGTGTGTGCGATTTTCTTATATTTCAGATATTTATAGCCACCACTGTAAGTTTTTTTAGTTGACCTTTTCTCCTTCTTGTTAGCCTCACAACTCCTACGGCAATTGAAAGGTTTCTCATTTCTGCAATTGACAAGCGAAATGAGATAAGAATGTCTGTAGACAAATTGTCTGAAATTGCTAGCGGACAATGAAAATGTTTCTTCTATGTTAATGACCTACAAGTATGCAAGTAAATTTATACAAATGGGGGAATTCTTTCTACTGCGAGCAAATATTTAGATCGAATGACAGCATATCTTTAACTATTTGAAGAAATCAAATGAACTTCATTAAAATAAGAATTCTGCTAGAGAGATAAAAATGCAAAGTGAATGGAGAGAAGAATCTAAACCTTCGGAGGAGTAGAAATTGGAAACTTAAAAGCTGTTCTACGTGCAAATTAACAGGCAGTTTGACAGATTGGGGAGATGTCTACGTAGCAGTGAATGACTGTTTGTTCGTCGTATTTATCAGTGTGGGGAACATTGTGGAGGGAGAAAAAGTAAATTTAAATTAAATTAAAATTTCAATTACGCATATTTGCATTATTCATCAAATAATATACATACATATTTATAGCACAGTGCGATAAGAACCAGAAAATTTTTAAACACGAAAAATTAATACACTCGCTTAACTGGAGCTAAATATATGTATGTATGTAGTAAAACTGCATTTTTAAATTTTTTTTCTGACGTCAGGATTTGTTCTAAAAGGACTTCAAAAAAAATTTCAGGGATGTGATTAATTAAGAAAACTATTTTAAACATTCAATACAATTCCTCTTTAAAAAGTAATTAATCCATAACATGGGTTTAAAATAAAAGATGCCCCAAATTGAAAAAGAAAATTAAATTTCTTAGTGCACCAGAATCACCAATAGGTATTGAAAATATGCTTTTGAAAGTTTATCCTTGAATATCCTTGAAAATTTATGATAGTTATTTTTGAAAAAATAGGTGTTAACGACTAAAACCTCCTAGGCAGGTAAATATATGAAATGGTCTGACACTCCCCAAGTAGCATTAAAGCGCCGCTTTGATACCATTTTAAGACCTTTAACGAGTAGATATCTACAGTCAATCTGAACTGTGGATGTAATGGAAGGGTGGGATTCCGGTTGGAGCACTGCCCCAGGCTGTCGCAGAAAGGAACCCCCAGTGACCTTAATAGTTTAGCTGCCAAACCCGGACATTTACAGAGAAAGTGCCCAACAGTTTCCTTCTCTGAAAGGTTTCCACAAAAATTCTGTTTATAAAGTTTGAGACATTGATGAAAAGAATGTAACAATCTTGTTCAAATTTACCCAAAGTTTGAAGCTTGAATTTATATGGTTTTTTCATAAAAAAATTTATTTAATGGCAAACAAATAAATAGTTAAACTTTTCAATTATTTCTTTCAATTCTATAGAATTTCCTTATTTATTTCATATCTACAATATGTTATTTTTCTGCATTTTACTGAATTTTTCAAAACATTTTTAAAATTAATTACATCGTAGAATATTCAGATGTCTTTTAAAAGAGTCAAGAAGCAGGTGTCCCACATTTGGCCACTAGTTTTGAGAGTATATCGATATTTATTTTATTGCGTACGTCGTAAAAAGCAGTAATTTATTAATAAAAAGCTTCAAAATTTTGTAAAATCTTAGTATATTAATTTTCAAGAACATATATGGGTTATAAGGCGTTTTTCAATAGGTGCGCTTCAACTTTTTTCCGATAGGGAGGGCGAACGACGCAATATTTTTTATTTTTCGCTTGTCATTTGTAAACTTCATTAGTATACATTTCATCATGGAACGCTACACACTTGAGCAACGCTTGCAATCATTGAATTTTATTATAAAAATGCGTGCTCTGTTAAGAAAGTTTAAAGTCGAAAAATCATCTTCAGTGATGAAGCTCACGTTTGGCTCAATGGCTTTGTCAACAAGCAAAATATGCGTTACTGGGCAGAAAGCAATCCACACGTGATTCATGAGGCACCGTTGTATCCGGCGGCGTAATTGGCTCATATTTTTTCGTTGACGAGAACGATCGCCACGTTACTGTGAATGGATCTCGATACCGCGACATGATAAACGATTATTTTTGGCCGCAATTGAATGGTATGGGCTTAGACGACATGTGGTTTCAACAGGACGGGGCCACAAGCCACACAGTACACGCTACAATTGATTTGTTGAAGAGTAAGTTCGATGAGCGCATTATTTCCAGAAATGGACCGGTCGAATGGCCGCCGCGCTCGTGTAATTTGACGCCTCTAGACTATTTTCTTTGGGGTTATGTGAAGTCATTGGTCTACAGTAACAAGCCGGCGACGATTTGTGAGCTCAGAGCCAATATTGAACGCGAAATTGCTGGAATTTCGGCCGATTTATACAAAAGAGTGGTCGAAAATTGGGTTCAACGATTGGACTTCGTAAAACGTGCACGCGGTGGTCATGCAAAAGAAATCGAATTTCATACTTAAATGTATATGGGCAAACTCGATAATAAAAAAAAACATTAGTTAAAAAAGTCAAACCGTTTGTGTTTTATTCAAAAAAAAAGTTGAAGCACTTTTACTGAAAAACGCTTTACCTATGGCGCTATAATTTTAATGTTTCGAAAAACTGATAAAGGGCGTTACAGAAAAACAATGGAAGCTTTAAAATGCATTTTAGGGGAAAAAGTTGGTTCTTCTCAAGAATATTCAATGATAAATATAATTTTCTATAATTTTTCTTCAGAAAAAATGTAGGACTTTTTAATGTAGGGCCTTCGTTCATTGCCCATGACTTTCTTCTTTCGTTTGATACTCACATCATTATTATGCGTAAAGTTTCCATGTTTTCGATTTAGGTTAAGTTAGGTTAGACTTAGTTTTTACATAGACCAGAAATTTATCCATAGTGACACCAAGTGTTTGTATGGAGAGTTTATTTCATATTTTTCCTTTAATACACAGTTTATATAATTCAAGTAGGCCGCTAATTTGTTGATCTTCAACACTTTCTAATGTTCAAAATGATGCAGAACCAAAGCAGTTTTTTCGTGTTTTGCAGGGCAGTGGCAGAGTAGTTGTTCCAGAGTTCCTCTCGCGTTGACTTCATAACATACAAGTATTGTGCATACGAGGTGTGTTCAAAAAGTATCGCGAATTTTGAATTTTCGCAGGTTACGTATATTCGAATTTCGACTTCTTTGTGGCGATATGTTGGTACTCATGTCTCTCACTCTCGCTGACGAGTTCGGCCATATTGAATGTTCAGTTAATTGTTGACAGCTGCTTTGCTTGCACGTGTTTCGGCTCGTCTTCGATTTTTACTTATTCAAAAAGATGGATCAAAGAACCTGTATCAAATTTTGTGCGAAAAGCGGTGGTACAAAATGTTCTGAGAAGGCCGAGAAGATGTGAACGACGAAAAGCGGGCCGGACGCCCGAGCACTTCAGCATGAGACAAAAAAATTGATAAAGTGAAGAAGAAGTTGCTAAGGACCTAGTCATATCAATTGGCTCGTGCCATTCAATTTTTTTCAATGATTTAGGCATGAGACGGGTCGCCGCAAAATTCGTACCAAAACTGCTCAATTTCGACCAAAAACAGCATCGCATGAACATTGCTAACATTGCGACCCAAATTTTCTCCAGAGGGTCATAACTAGTGACGAATCGTGGGTTTATGGTAATGAGGTGAAAACCAAAGCTCAATCATCTCAATGGAAGCTGCCGCACAAACCAAGACCGAAAAAGCGCGCCAAGTTTGGTCGAATGTAAAAGTTTTGCTTACCGTTTTCTTCGATTCGATTGCAGAGGCGTTGTGCATCATTAGTTCTTGCCACAGGGTAAAACGGTCAATAAGAAATATTACCTGCAAGTTATGCGCAATTTGAGCGAAGCAATCCGCCAGAAACGCCCGAATTTGTGGAAGAACAAAAATTGGCTCTTGCATCGCGATAATGCCCCTGCTCGCACATCGTTGCTTGTGCGCGACTTTTTGGCCAAGAACAACACACTAATGATGCCACAGCCACCGTATTCCCCAGATCTGGCCCCCTGAGACAAAATAGATATTAATGAATAACTAAACAATTTTTGAAAAAACACAAAATTCGAGATACTTTTTGAACACATCTCGTATATCGTTCGGCACTAGCTTCAGTTTAGCCGCGTAAGAGGGATTGTACGTCAGTATCTCCACAACAGGTTTACACTCGTTCCTGGTTAGAGATAAAATATATTTTGTAGATCTGATATTGTGCCTTAAAGGAGTGTTACTTTTGTAGTATTCCTCCAAATATGTGAAATATGTATTTTGTATGCCATTACAACAACAACAACCTGAATTATAGAAATGAATATATCCAATTGGAATACAAATAAAATTAAAGAGCTCAAGACTAGAAAATTTAACAACTGCATTTTTCTTTGCTTCATACACAAAACTTTAAATTCGAAATAAAAATTCATATTTCCAGCTTTTGTCTGCCCAGCAATCGTTTTCTTTCATACACACAACAGCTTTCGATTATTTTCAAATCCAACACTCCATTCTTCTGAACAGTGAATTTATTTCTCACGCTACTTGCATTTGGTATTTTTAATGGTGCACTTAATCTATGTTCAGTACAAGTGCACTTGCACTTGCCCTTTATGGAGTATTGCATTTGCATGCACTTCTCTTACGCGTCCTCACACCCTCGTTCACACTCTTTGTACTACAATTGCCGTATACTGCGAGTAGTAACAAATTGCCACATAAATCAAAAACAAAGTTGATTCGCGCACAAAAGCGCAGACAGTGAAAAAAAATACGAGTAGAGAACTGTAAAGTGGAAATAGTAAAAGTATACACAGTGGCAGGCATAAATATTCGGACACGGAGAAAATTGCTATTTTTGTTGTAATACCTTTTTATACTAATCTGATTTCTGTTTTGTTTTTTTTTTTGTTATCATTCTTAGGACATTTGTTAATAGAAATCAAGAATAAAAAATTTATTATTATAATATTATTACAATAGGTGATTGTAGAAGAAATTTAGAGAGTGGCATTAAAAGAAAAAAGTATAAAATTTGCTTGGCCCCTTTTTTATGTTATCTCTAGAAATAGTTAGATATGTCTTAATCATTCTTCCGAAGTATTAAAGTAATTAAGATAAAACATCAAGAGATAGATGGCAAGTTCACCATCTTAGTTATTATGATATCCCAATAAATAAACCAACTTTGTTAAAACATTGGTCGCTTATTCAACGTAAGTTCACCGAGGTATTCATGGCACGTGTTTTTGGCACGGTGGATATGCTTTTTGGCGAATTTTCTTGCCAAAAATCGTTTGTTGGCACTTCGTCAACCAGTATCTTCAAGTATTTTAGTACAAAAATTTCGATACTGCAGTCTACTATTTGATTTTGAACAAAGCACGCCAGTCATTTCTTTCTCGTGCTAACCGGCAGCAATTGGACACACCAAGTGAAGCCAAGTCCTTCTCCACCTGATCTTTCCAACGCAGAGAAGACCTTCCTCTTCCTCTTTTACCACCAGCTGGTACCGCACCGAATACTTTCAGAGCCGGAGCGTTTGTATCCATTCGGTCGAGATGACTCAGCCAGCGTATCCGCTGGATCTTTATTCGCTGCGCTATATCTATGTCGTCGTAAAGCTCATAGAGCTCGTCGTTCCATCGCCTGCGATATTCGCCGTTGCCCACGTGCAAAGATCCAAAAATCTTCTTTCTCTCAAACACTCCAAGCGTCGCCTCATCAGATATTGTCATCGCCCACGCTCCTGCGTCATACGTTAGGACAGTCATGATGAGACTCTTGTAGAGTGTTAGTTTTGTCCATCGAGAGAGAACTTTACTACTCAGTTGCCTACTTAGTCCAAAGTAGCACTTGTTGGCAAGAGAGATTCTACATTGGATTTCAAGGCAGATTTTTTTTTATCGGTGTTAATGCTGGTTCCTAAATATACCAAGATCGTATGTGATCGTACGTACATCTAATACACAACATTTAACATTACTTCCAATAAAAACTATACTTGAAACTAATTTACTTATTATTAATTATAGATATGGATGAAGGGTTTCTCGAAACATATTGAAGCACTTTTTTAAAGTTAAGTTCGTCATCCCGAAAAAAGCAAGAATCTCATTTTGATGGCTTTTAAAGTAGAACAAAAAACTTTTTTTTTGTTTTGAGATGCTCTTAACATATTGACAGCTCAACATATTATATCAGCTTATGCGGGGGGAAGGGGCGTTTTTTAATCTGTTTTCTTTTTTTTTTGGGACTCGCTCTACTGGGAAGCAGACTGATGCGCTTCTAAACTCCCACACACATGCATAATGGCTAGTAAAACACATTTCGAACGAAAAACTGATGTAAAATTTAGTGGCACTGAAGCCTTCTTAGACCAGTTATGTTGAACATAGCATAAAAACTATAAATGAATTTAAAAATATAAACAAAATCAATTTCCTGAGCAAACCTCGCTGTAAAAAATTAAAGCACTCTGCAATTTATGTGATTGCACTCAACCAAAGCGATGGCAAAGCGCTGCCGCCGGCGACACAATCAGCTCTCAGCAAAAAATATATAGAAATCTTCTTTGCAAACGCCACCTCACTTGCACAAATGCCTGGCATATTGCAAGCATGATATTTAAACTTTTATAATATGAAATTTGGTAATAAAATGGGTAATTGCGGCTTCATCTATTCGCTTTTGATGCGAATTTCATTTTGGTTCTGCTTAACTGAGCGAAATGTTGCGAAGAATATCACCCGAAAGCATTTTTTCGCCCGGCGAAGTTCGCTGTAATACTTGAAATGCAGCATAGCCCTTCGACTTTTTCCTTGATAGCGGATACATCCGGAATTTTTACGCCCAATGGGAGAGCTTCTCACAAAATACTCATTCCCCAATATTTCCGTAAATCTATGAACCATCTGTAAACAGGTTAGCTAGGCGCGTTTTCAGATCTTGATCTTTACTATGGAATGCAATGTACGACGGGATTCTTAAGATTTTGATGCCAGCAAACGCAACTGTGGTGGGTTATGCAGATTATATTGCTCTAGTGGTATCTGATAAACGTAACGACTGCTTGAAGCAGGTGTGCAATGATGCCGTTGCGAGAATCCAAAGGTGGTTGAGCAACGCTAACCTAGAGGTGGCAGCGCAAAAAAGCTGGTCCTTAGCAGTAAATGTAGGCGGGGCGAGAATATCACTATATCGTTTGGAGGGCATGACATTGCATCCGAAACATGGGTAAAGTATCTTGAAGTGCACATCGATGAGAAGCTAAGTTTCAAGGGGCACTAATACTTATACTACCAAACGTTGGAGGACTCCAAGAAAGTAGAAAGAAGATTCTTTTAATAGTTACTGACTCTATTCTCTTATACGCCGCCCCAGTATGGTCAGGAGGACGAACGAGACGTTCAAAGGTGCTGCAAGCTAACAGACTTAGCGCGCTCAGAGAAGCATGTGCATACAGAACAGTATCTGATGATGCCCTCTGCGTTGTAGCGAGTAAAGTTCCCCTCGATATACGAGCAGAAGAACTTAAGCGACTTTATCACTCACGTGGGCACAAACGAACATCTGAAGAAAAAAAAAACAGAGCGCGAACATACGATAGCCAAGTGGCAAAATAGATGGAATCACTCCTCTAAGGAACGATGGACGCATAAGTTGATCCCCCCAAACTAGATGAATGGATAAGTAGAAAGCACTGCGAAACCGATCACTATCTAACCCAAATCCTCAGTGGATGTGGCTTTCTTGCGTACCTCCACCGTTTTAATCTAGCAGATAATTCGGCCTGCCCAGAGTGCCACAACGAAGGTGAGAGTGTACAACACGTGACTTCACCTTGCGCCAGATTTTATAAAGAGCGCTTCGACCTCGCAAAAGTCTTCGGCGTCGTCCCCACACCAGAAAACCTTGTAACGCAAATGCTAAACTCGAAAGAGAAGCAGTAAAACAGTTTGCAGCAAGGATATTAATAAAACTGCGAAACTTAGAATGGGATTTCAAAGCGGAAGCAAAGCGAATGCGACCGATAAAGAATTCCCAAGAGATGCCTAAATGCGCCGCCCAAAGAAGTCATTTTGAAACAGATCTTCTTTGGGGATGACTGTATTCACGAACAGACGACAAGCTCGAACGCGAACGATATTGCAATTTTCCGATTTCCCAGGGGTGACAAACCAATGGATGCTGTCGAGAGCGTACAACCCGAATATGCAATTAACAGAGGAATCTGGACGCAGGTAGCTGGTGTGTCTAAAAGGCATAAACAGGGCTCCTCCCGATGAGATTGCTTTTAGCAGTCGCAGTGTGGAATCAGCTGAGAGGGGAGGAATGCTATAGGGTTAGTGAGAGCATGCCCCACATACCACTGGTGTGACGACACCTTTGATGATGTTTCTGAAATTTTCGATTTTAACCTCGTTTGCAAAAAAAGAAGATCTTGATCTATGTATATCTTTTCTCTCTTCGAAAATAAGATAAGCTCTGTCTAGAGAAGACTAGCAGACAGCCTGCTACCTACTTAACTACCAATTCAGGTACCCCTACGCAAAATCATACAGAATACTCAAAAACTTTACTCTAACAGAATAACCTGGTGCCTCTGTCAAGACGCCGACTACAGTAGAGCATGCGGGCATTGAACCTGATATGCTTGGTTTCAACCACAAGTTTTTCCAAGGTAGTTACAATATCCTCCTTTACATCAATAAAGGCGCCAAATGCGAAGTTATTAAAATGAGCATGGTAATTTAAGCTGGCAGTGGCGTACAGCGCAAGCTTTTTATCAGCATCGACATGGTACAGCGACTTAAGCGTCAATAACTCCACTGCTGTTTAAGTATTCGATATGGTGCTTCCTAGTGGAGAGAGCAGAAAGAAACACCCTTCTCCACATGGGCTTGCTATTTCCCATATTCCAATATTTATTTCCTTCGATGATTCCTTTTGGATGTTGCTCCACATATGTAAGTAAGTAGATATGCTATAATGTCCTTAACTACTTATGCATTAAGGGCAATAATATGATAGTTATTTTTCTTTCAAAGCAAAAAATACAAAACATGTTGCCTTTTACTCATTTGTTGCATGCGTATAATCTGTGATTATTGTATTCGCCTTCACCCAATTTTGTAGACGAAAAAGGAAAAGTTAAATAAAAATTTAATCAAAGAGAAAAAATGCACACACATACACATTACCACTTTGAGCATACAATTTCCCACTGCTACTCACACACATTTGTATGCTTTGGCCTAGTCATCGTGAGTACATGTGAGTGTGTGTATGAGTGATCACATGTGTCCTCCATGACGTATACGCAATCAACAACAACGCTTGAGTGTTACTACGCGCTCAACGACAACGACAAAAACAACATCAGCGGCATGAACATGAGCATGGGTCGTGTAAGCGACGTCGTCGTCATCTCCTCGGCGCTGTCGTCGTCGTCGTCGTCAATATCATTGTCGCCCTGTTGATGTTGGTAACGGTGGGGCTTGTAAGGACAATGTATTGAGAACGGTGGCATTCGCCGCATAAAATCAATACTGCCGCCTCTGCAGCCAACGCAAAGGAGCATTGTCGCTGCTTTTTGCTGTTTGCCGTTTGCCGACTCAAGGGCACTTACTCAATGCCCACATGCTTGCACACACGCACAGGCTTGCCCACAAGTAAGACTTTTTCGGCAGAGTATTACACAATAACCATGTTGCAATATAGTAAGAATGGAACCACGCAAATATTGTTGCTACTCTCAGTCTTTATGCAGCTTTTTATTATTGCTTTCACTGGATGCATGCAGTCGCCACACTTCTGTTTGTGTGTATAGGTATGTGTGAGTGTTAATACGAATGCATACCTGTGTATGTGTGTATGTGGGTGGGTGAACATAAAGCTGTATATTAGCTGATATTTGCGTAACGTAAAAATATCCTTGAACTGCACATTACGCTTTCAATGTTATCCGCATAAATAATGCAGATTTCATTTGGCATTTTCCATATTACATTGAGACTCTAACATCTACATATATTTATATAAGTGCATATGTATGCCTGCTTAAGCTTCCTCCTTACTTGCCCCTTTGGTATTGTATTCATTTTTATTAACTGAAAAGAGAGGAAGCTGAATGGCATCAATCGCTTCATAAAAGATAACTTTAATTCAGCAGCCATATCGGGTGTAATCAAGGCTACATAGATTTAAAGATGGATTGGAAGAATTTAATTTACATGTGCAAATTAGTAAAGATATTAAAAAAAGGACTCTGAGACATAAAAAGGATTTCACACACGTAGAATGGGAGTCGAAGTGGAGAGAAAGGAGGCAAGGGTAGCACGGAGCTGATATAGCGTTAACGGGAAAGTGGGGATAAGAGTAATAAAGAAAACATGAAAGAACAGATTTAATATGTTCATGGAATGAGGCTGCTTGTAAAAACAAGTGTCGTAAATAGTAATCTAGGCTTAAGCATGAAAATTTGCATCAGACATAAGAGGCAGTCATTTCGAGAAGGTATTGTATTAAAAAAAAAATTTTAATTTGTAAGTCTGTTGTTTTAGGTGCACAATTTTTAAATTTTGTTTCTTCTTTTGAAATTTGATTTATCGTCCACGAGTTGAGCCCGCAATCCACTTATGAATTACTCCTTCAATATAAATATTACGGGACCGGCACTCTAAGTGTCATCAATTAAGAACGCCATAAATTTAGTTTAGAAAACTATTTTTATCCAATTCAAAGTAAAAAATGTGTGAAAATAATATAAAATTAAGAATCATTTACTTTTGCTCGATATGAGCACCTTTTGCCTTGACTATGGTCTTGATACGGTCCAGAAACAAATCGCAAGCTGCCCGAACGTGATTTGCAGATATTTCGGCCCACTCGCGGGGAATGGCTTTTTTCAGCGCCTCGAAACTGGTGAATCTTTTAGTTCGGTGCTGCGTCCTGTTGCAACGTCCACCGGCCTCAAAGCAACCTCCAGAATACTTTCTCGGTAATATTTCTCATTTACCTTGACACCAGGCTCGATGAAAACGATTGGGGAACGCCCGAGCTAGGAGGGTCATTCTGATCGTTTTTTGAGAAAGTTTGAAAAACCATACTTTTCAAAGATTGGTAGAGGGTTAAAATGTGCAGCAAATTATTTTTCGGAAAATTTCACTAGGGCTGTTCTCAAACAAAATCTGCAAAAAATAACGAGGAAGACTAGATAAACCAAATTAGTAAAAAGTTCCCTAGTCCGCCTTAAGATATGCAAGATTTGTTTTCATTTTTTTTTTCAAAGGAATCTACGTTGAGAATGAACAGAAGGCGTTTTGTCGGCAATTGCCTTTGTTAGTGCTTTTAGTGTGTTAAAAAGTTTGTTTGATATTTATTTATTTATATTAATCTACAGTACAAAGTACCCTACAAACCTAGTTCAGACTTAAACCCAAGGAGGCGCAAAATTAATCACCTCATCGTGAACAATACAGCTGCAGTATACATATAATTAAGTAATGGAACGCGTAAAGTCAACAATATTAATATTCCCATCCCTCAAAATGGTTAATAAATATTTCCACCACAAAAAAATATTTTTTTTAGTAAAAAAGTTATTCAAAAGGAAAATTGGAGAATTCATTTTGTTCGGAATTTTTCGAATTTGCATAAGTGTTTCTCTCTCATTAACTTTTTAATGAAATGGTATAGTTAACTAAAATTGTAGCACTAAAATAGCTTTCGTCCTAAGCATTCTGGGAGTAAGTAACGTACTGTACAACACGGAGGAATAAATGATTGGTGATGAAGAGCAACAAGTGGCTATGTTAGTTGGGTTAGAACGGAATCTTATTCCACAACGTGATGCCAAAGGGGTAAGCAATCTATTGTTCAGCCTTCGGTCTAAAGATAGATGAAACCAATTAGAGATCGTCATTCGCTTTAACTGTTGCCACTACTCGTGTGACTCACTCATCGTCTACTTTATGAGTTTACAGCACTTGCGTTTATCGAAAGTCAATATTTCGTTCCCCAAGCCATATTTTTATGCGAAAGAGTAGAAAGTATAGAGAGAAGAAATGCAATAATACACCAGCAGATATAGAAATCAGAGAGGAAACATTTTCTCAATTTGTTTTGCCTGCTTATTCTTGCTTAAAGGGGCAGATACCTATAAAATTTCGAAAACAATTTTTTTTTTCATAAAATGTTAATATAATCCTTTCAAAATTTAGAACGTAAACTTAAGTATTTCTTATATTACAGATCGTCAGCCGTGACGACTCTATTCTTTGCGTTCGAGCGCTGGGAGAGGTTGAATTTTCATCTATTCAAACTTTAGACGCGTTTTTCCCAAAACTATATTTTTCGAATTGGCGTACACGACAATTCGAAAAGTTATTGACCGATCTCGAATTTTTCGAAAAAATAATTTTTTCGAAGCAAAAAGAGTAGGAAAATTCGCCAAAAAAAAATTTTTTTTAAGCATTTTATTCCGCGATTTTTTTTTTCATTTATTGTTAATTCATATAGAAATTATGACATTAATAAAGAAAAAAATATTTTTTTTTTGTATTGACGCCGATACTACAATGCCCGCCGATTGAGAAGCCCCGCTGCGACCTTCCTGGAAAAATTGAGTATACATCCGCCATTTTAAAAGATTAAAATAAAAAAAAATTTAGATTATTTTAATGTATAAATAAACTGTATGCCAATTTTGAAAAAAATATATTGACTTCTTTATTTTAAATAATTTTAATGAAAATCAGGGAAAATATGGTCGTTTCTGTATCTGTCCCCTTAACTCGCTGAAAGGATATGGCATATAGCAAATATACACACAAAAGCCTTTTTTTTGAAATATGTTGAGTTTTGTTTCTTTGTTTGTTGCAGTTTGAAAATAAATTTAAGAATTTTCAACACAAAGGCATACTTTTAACTTGAATTAGTTAATTTATTCTAATTTACTCTAATTTAACTTTATCTAATTTAATATGATTTAACTCAGTTAAATCTACTTTCTTTTAAGTCAATTTAGTTTAATTTAATTTAGTTCCATTTGTTAAAATTTAATTTATTTTAATTTAATTATATTTAATTTATTTTAATTCAATTAATTTTAATTCAATTTAATTTATTTTTTAGGTTATATGAATATACATATGTATAATTGGTGCGTACACCCTTTTTGGGGTTTTGGCTCCTCCTCCTATTTTTGGTGTGCGCCTTGATGTTGTTCCACAAATGGCGGGACCTACAGTTTCAAGCCGACTCCGAACGGCAGATATTTTATGAGGAGATTTTTCATGGCAGAAATACAATCGAAGGTTTGCCATTGCCTGCCGAGGGGCGACCGCTATTAGAAAAATGTTTTTCTTAATTTTGGTGTTTTACCGAGATTCGAACTGACGTTCTCTCTCTGAATTCCGAATGGTAGTCACGCACCAACCCATTCGGCTACGGCGGCCGCCGTAGATTAACTTGTTTAAATTTAATTAATTTAGTTCTAGTTTAACTTATTTTAATACAATTTAATTAAATTTTCTGCTTTAAAAGCCTACACTTCGGTTTTAATTTCTTAATATTTTTCATATCATCATCTCAAACCGCTTGAGCCTGTTATTGTGTGTAAGTAACCCTTTTGCATTTGCGTTTACTTTCGGTCGTTCTCCAGTTCTTGCATACAATTTTTCCTCCACTACTTTCTTTTCACCTTTATTCTTTTTTATGTAAACACTTCCCTACTTCCTTTACTACTACTCTAAGCTGCTACCTCTTATCCTGCACAATAATTACACACACATTCACACTACATAGATATCTAAATCTGTACAGCTTAAATTTTCAAGGCTAGAAGTGCGTTTCGTATTTTGAATTGGGTTCTACACTCTCACTGATTTGCGCAATGTTTCCTTCGCTTCGCTCACTAACTCAATGACTGACTTACTCACTCGCCGCCCTACTCACGCCTACTATTACACATACACACACACAGTTGCATTTTAATGGTATGTGCGCTCTGACAGCTACTTAGTTTGTTTGAGTGTAGTTGAGTAGTGTTGGCCAAATTTCGTTTAAGTCAAATATTTTGCACATTTTAGCTTTTGGTAAGTGTTGACATTGTTTTGAATGTCTTCCGTGGTTTCAGATTTCAGGAAATTTGCTGTAAGTGATGTTGAATTGTTTTCTATGAGACTAAGTATACGGAAGAGATAATTTTATTAAGTACAGAAATTAAATATTTTAGCAAACATTGCGACGAGGTTTGGGATCTTTTTTTAGTTTTGAGTTATGGGAAAACGACATATTATACTAGGAAAACTTACAGAATGAAATAATTGTATCGCATGTATTTGTTGATATTAAATTTATAAATATATGCTTATGTTTGTTAAAAAATGCGACTTTTTTCGAAAAATATTTATTTAATTTTATCTATTTTGTCTCATCCAAAGTAATATTTCGCTTTTTGTTAGCAATAATTTCGATTTCTACTTAACTGAATATATTTTTCCCGTCTCCGAGCCAGATAAAATGCATAACACGTCTAGTTTTAGAAATCAATTTTTATAATTTTCTTGCCTATTCCACATCTAACCGAGTTTTAGATTTTTATTAAATGTATGTGATCCAGCTGATTCACGACTTCTTCTTAATTGGCACGTTAACCGCTTACCTGATTTTGGCCGAGTTTAACAAAGGGCGCCAGTAATTTCTTTCTCTGCTAACCGGCGCCAAGTAAAGCCTAGTCCTTCTTCACCTAATCTTTCCAACAAAGAGGAAGCCCACCTCTTCCTCTGCTACCAGCCGCTACCGCTTCCTCCATTAAAGACTACTAATGCATTAAATCTATTAAGACCTGTTGAGTGAAGATAGAGGCTCTGATTTTTACCTTTTTAAGTAATGTAACGCAAATCTTCATGGAGTTCATACAAAAAAATGTTATAAACTACGCTGGCATAATAAGGGTCTAAAAAAGCTAAAAAATATACCAAAAATATTTACCCTATATAAATGAGTTTAACTGTCTCAATAAATTTCAGTGTAATAAACATATTCTGCAATAGCAGAGTAATATAATGAGGAACCCAAAATCGTTTTGGAGATTCATAAACTCGAAAAAACTTATTTCTGATATTCCAGTATCAATGTTTCTTAATGATATGTCTTAATGAAATATCAAACGCGGCTTTAGAAACTGCCAACTGATTTTTTTCTTCCTTATAGTTGTGGATAATTCTAAATCCTTTATGCCATCGTCAGTTTTTCCAGAAGAAAGTATTATTGGGTCATTATTCTTCATTTTATTTATTAACGATATTTCTCAATTCTTTGTAAATGTAGGGTAAAATATGTCACTGTTACAGAAAGATCTCTATAACCTTCACTGTTGGTGTAACAAAATCGGTGCCTTTCTGCGTGAGCAGGCCTAATCGATTACTGGAAAGCCCAATCGGGTATGCGGCAATCGAAAAGACTCATAGATCCAAAACGGGGCATACTTTCCACTAGTTGTTCTGCATATTTTAACGGAAAAGACCTCCAAATTTTGCGAATTTGTCGAGAAAATTGATCTAAATTACATGGCTTGCGTCTGCGAAGCTGCATTTTCATCAGAACCCACACATTTTCTATGGGATTTGCATCCGGTGACTGAGATGGCCAATCTAAAGTGACAACTCCGTTTTGCGCCTTCCACTCGCTACACGCTCGATTCCGATGTTTCGGATCATTGTCCTCTTGAAGGATCCAGCTTTCATTTTTCTTGATATACTACACCATTCCTCAGCAGATGGTAACAAAGCCTTTAGATATATTTTATTCATTTTTTTAGCATTTAAATTCTCGATAAATAAGAACAAAGTATCGAAACGTTTCTTTGGGAAGCACCCCTAAACATGGACCTTGACGGGGTGTTTAACAGTCCGTTGAAGCATCTTACTGGTGGAGGTTGTCCAGGCGTGTTTGATGCTCGGAAACGCCCTGAAGGAGGATTCATCAGAGAAAATTACGTTGCTCCAATCGCGGTCCAAGTTTTCCTTCGCCCATTCAACTTGTTTTTCAACGTGTTTTGCACTCAACATTGGTTTTTCCAAAGTACTGCGACACTTCAGTTTATTGGCAAGCAGTTTATTCCTCCTTCCATAAGATATGTCAACACCTTTTGCTTTGAATTTCACAGCAGCTCCACGTAAAGTCAAATTCGGATCTTTCGAGAACAAGGGGAGATAAGCAGACTTTAGTTCAGTTCAATGCGAAGCGATTCAAAAGCATTAACCTAATTTATGTGAAGGGATACCGGTAAGGAATATTCGTCCATAGCCTCCAGAATAATACCTGCACGGTACGATGAAAGGTTTCGTTTTATTTCCGATTTATTTTTGTTTTTTTAGAATATTTAGAACGGAAATAGTATATTTTACACTGCAAAGATCTCCTTCGGTCCTTTCTTAAAGTGAACTCTAGAAGGTATATTTCGGATCTTGCAGCAAAGCTTTAATTTTACACAGCGATTTCCGTCCATGCAAAAGTGGGCAAAACATGGCAGGAGTTAATAGTCAGACTAAAGCAAAATATTTATCGCCATTTCGAATACAGTACGAAGAAGGAAGGAAGACTATTTCACTGTTTCGCTGGCGCTCAGAGGTGCCGAACTACGATCAGAAATTTTCTATAGTTGGTATAAATACCTTCAATATACGGACAAATACCTTCGATATTAGGAAAAAATGTTCCAAAATCATCGACAACTCGGAGCCAATTCAAATTTACATTTTTCAAATTTAATAGACTATAAAACTGCGTATTTACTTTTTTTGTTTTTTTTTTTTCATTTTCATTAAGGAGTTTGAAATTTTGTTGAAAATTCGTCGAACTTTTATAAATTTTATAATAACAATTGACTTGATTTGTACGATATTTGTTGTAGAATGAACTTTTATAAAAAAAATACTTAAAATTAAAAAATTCAAAGAAGTGTAGTCAACCTGATAAAATGAGGAAACTGTGGTTTTTACGGGTATATTAAGAATAAACTACTTTCAATTCTCTCCCCAATGAGCTATAAATTATGAAAATTCACTAAAGCTCGGCGAAGGCATTTGACTATTTTATTTCTTTCATTTACATATTTATACTAAAACAATGTGAAGACGGTTGATTAACATTTCGAGTTTACTCTAATAGGTCTCTTTAACTTTTAACTTTTTTGCTTTTACATTAAATTATAGTTATTAAAATTATAATAGTATCTAAATGCATAATGTTTTTATAACTGTGTCGCAAATCCGAAACCAACCCTAACCTTCTCGACGAAAGCCGTTCACATTATAAAAGGTTTCCTAAACAAAGTGAACAACGTACCACTGCTCAAAATTGTGCCCAACGCTGTCTCTGAGTCTATGAGGACTTGCTCACACTCAGGTGCTAAATATTTTGTGCATTTTTCTCCCTACAGTGAAGTGTATTTTATAAAACAACAGCAATACGTCGCGCTCATATTAAAATTTTGAAAAACTCAGGTTCATAGTTCACGAAACAGATACTGTAAGTTGTTACTTCAGGCAACTGCATGCTTAGGCAAAGTTGCATATTTCGATATACATTTTTTTTTCAGTGCCTATGACTGGAATTGGGAATAAATTTTTTTCGCTTTAATTTTATTCATTTTACTGACTCCACTTATTTGCAATTATGCCTGTAATTAAAAGTAATTTATGACTCAAATTTTGAAATTCTAAATTAAAACAAAAAAAATCGCAAACGTAATTTGACCTAACTTCAATATACGAAGTTTCCGTAAACTAAATTAAGCAACTGATACAACTCTATAGCATTATTAATTACGCCATAGCAACCAAGTCTATAGAAATGAGTTTTACATTCGCAGGGAGTATTTTATTTATTTAAGTATATACATGGAAATGGGGATCGTAAGGGAATAAGCGGCATTATAAAGAATCCACGTTTTTTTACGGCTTCAGAATTAACTATTATAGAAGATGTGATGAGTAATAAATATTTTATTCGATACGAGATGATGCCAAAGCCAATTATTGGAAAAAAACTCATTCCGGATTTTGGAAAGCGACTTCGAATGGGAGAGCAATTGAGTATAAAAAAAGTAGACTGAAAATGTGAAAACATAAACATCCAGATAGAGTGTAGTGCACTCGAAGTCCAACAACATAAAAAAATGAGAAAATGTTGTGCTTTATGTAAACCTTAATTAATGCTGATGGAGAACTTATAACTGAAATATTGTAAAAAATTCATTTGCGTCAAATTTCAGTTTTGATTTAATCCAGCACTTTCATCTGGTAATTGAAAATAAATTGAATATACAGCTGGCGAAAAGCTGACAGCAACGCAACTTTAGGTCAGGATTGATTACTATTTTATTTATTTTTGTTTTTTTGAATGTTCATTAGTTTTTAAAAAACTAATTGGCTTACAAGCCCCATATAAATCCAAATTCCAAACTCAAACAAAAATTAGAAAATTATCAAGAATTTTTCGTCACAGTTGCACGGTGTTTAAGTGTTTAATTAGAATTTCTCGAAAGATTTTTGGTATGCAGTTTTAAAGCTTATTAAATTCCTGCATAATAAATTTCAAGTTGCTAAAAAATCCAGGTTGATTTTTGATGACGCCAATTAAAAAAAACTGTAGTACATTTTATGCTCAGAAAGTTTATACAAAGTTTGAAATTTAAATTTATGTTTTTTGTTTTTGATTTTGTTTAGATTTTGTTTAGAATGTAATTTATTTTTTTTATAAAAGATAATTAAAATTAATTAAAAAAACAAAATGTAGTCGAAACTTATCAGTATTTAGCATTCGCTCATTATATCTATAATATAAAAATGAATCGCAAAATGTCTTGGTATGAGCATAACTCACCAACGCATGGACCAATCTTAACAATTATTTTTTTAAATGTTCCTTAAAGTCCAAGGATGGTTTTTACGGCGAGAAAAATTCGAATAACTTCCGGGAAACCCTAAAATAGCCCTTTTCTTTTTCCCATACAAATATTGCGCGTTCGGGTGTGTGCGTGTACGCGTTGGAGGATCGCATGCGTTCACACAAAAGTGATAATATCGTGAACCCGATCAAATTGAAAAGTTAAAAAATGTAAGAGCTATAGATTTGATTGGCCTCGCAATATTATTTCTTTAGACGTACCTGACGACCGAAATGAACGTGAAAGAATTCATATATCACGAACGCAGGAAGCGAGAGCGAGCGATTCAACTAATAATCGCGCAAGTTTGAATCGAGCTGCTTTCAATTACGATTTGTCAATTGACTACAGTAACTACCAATGTGTTACTATTGGATCTATGTACTTGGTTTGCTCTCATTGTAAGGCATTGCAATACAAAAATGAAGCCAATAAATAATGTTGCGCAAATGGGAAAGTGAAATTGGTACCATTGGATCCACCACCAGAGCCATTGTACTCATTGGTTTTAGGAATAGGACCAGATTCCAAACACTTTCTGTCAAATATCCAAGAATATAACAATTGCTTTCAAATGACGTCATTTGGGGCAACAAACGTAGTTCGAGAAAATTGCATGCCAACTTTTAAGGTATGTATTATAGCAGTTAATCATTATTATTTTAGTGAACAAAATTTCCTGTTCACTTTTTAGGAACAAATATTATTTATCTTTGGTCAAATCATTTTTTTTAATTTACAGATACAAGGCCAAATATATCATAGAGCTGGTTCACTGTTACCAGTATCAGATAGCAATTAAAAATTCCTGCAAATTTATTTCAGAGGCAATTCACCACAAGAAATTGATATGCGTTGATCATATAACAACCCACTAAAGAGGTCTATTGTAGAACAATTACAAACTTTATTTCATGAGCACAATCAACTGATTATGTTGTTTAAAACTGCGCTGGATCTGATACCATCTGATAATCAGAAAATTGTGATCAGAGCTGATAAAAGACCTGTTAGCCAACATGCAAGGCGTTTTAATGCACCAACTATTGATGAAGTTGCCATCGTTGTAGTTGGAGAAAGCTTGGCATCCCATAATATTGTTTTACATCGTTGGAATGATCAATCGGTTATTAACGCTATGTTAATAAGAATAATAATAAATAATTAATTATCTCTATGCTTTGTCATTGAAGCACCCACTTTATAAACATTTGTCACCTTTAGATTCCCATCCATTTAGCTTATTTTTCAATCAGGTTTGAACCTTAAGTTCCCCTCTTAGTTTGAAGCTCTCTGGCAAACATCCCAGTCGGGGTTTTAGT
>JAYXIM010040090.1:0-11860 GCA_037575425.1 Anastrepha fraterculus
TTTTCTAATAGCGGTCGCCCCTCGGCAGGCAATGGCAAACCCCAGAGTGTATTTCTGCCATGGAAAAGCTCCTCATAAAAATATCTGCCGTTCGGCTTGAAACGGTAGGTCCCTCCATTTGTGGAACAACATCTATACGCCTCCCACAAATAGGAGGAGGAGCTCGGCCAAACACCCAAAAAGGGTAAAAGAAGTTAAATAAAAAATGAAATATAACACTGTAGAAACAATTGCAAAAACTTTGCTCTTTTATAATAAAATAAGATTTAAAAAAATATTGAAATAAATCAAAATGAAAATATAAAACCTGAAAAATATTTCAAACAATGATACAGATATCTCCATCAAGCATTTGGAATTTTAGCTGTCCACTTTTTGACTTCAGCAACTAAACTCGTGATATTTCAGAATTTGATGCTATGATCCCACAACGAAATTCGCTCTATAAGAAATTCGCTAAGTAATTCGCGAATTACACTGTTTGAAAAGAACTAAAAGAGAAAAACAAAAAGTGCAAAAACTTTCAGTATCGAATGTATCTCAAAGCCATTTTTTTACAAAATCTGAGAAGAAGGGCTTATCAAATTAAGAAAAATTCTATCAAAAAGGTTAACTTCTTTCGAAAAAACAAAAAAATTTAAGAATATTTTTCTTAAAATTAAAAAAAAATTTTAAAACGAACCGAAGGAATTTCATTATAAAAACTCTATAACAAAATTGCATAATTTTCAAGAGTATTGATTCTTACTTCCGAAGTCTTTAAGTTTACATCTTATTACACTCAAATTAGAAAAATTCACGAAATGACCAAAAATAATTCCGTTTTTTAACAAACAATTTCAGAATGTAGCTGACCAATCTAACTAAACTATCGGCCGTTAAAAATATTTGCAGTTTAAGATAAGCGCAATAGGTGCCTATTTTTCAGTATTTCTATTATTTTTATGGTTTTATTTTATTTAATTTTTCTTTTTTTTGTTTGTTTTTTGGTTTATATTTTTTTTCTCTTTCCTGTAAAATAAATTTGAATTGCTCTTTCTGGACTTATCGCCAGCTGCGAATTGCGTAAAGTATGCGAATTGCACACAAGTGATATGTGGCATATACGATGCAATCCTTATCGTAGTCAATATCGCACGAATAATGCAGTTTGCATATTATCGAAGCGAAAGCCTTGCATCAAGTGTTGGATGAGCAGCAACCACTCTAACTAAAGCAACATTTTTAAGTAAAAAAAAACACATACACCGAAAAAAGCACAACACAAATACTAAGGCAGCCACACAATTTGGCAGAATAGCAGTGAGCTAACCTGCATCATCTGTGATGAAAAGTATACCCTGAATCAGTGGTGGCACCTTTGCAGTTTGACGCTTGCATTTTGCTACATCCTTCTACAATATTTGTAAACAAAATGCTGTTGCTGACATTTACTGCATTCCATTGCTACTTTCGCTGCAACTGTTAGTTTATTCATTTTGTTTAAAGTGTTGTGCAGCTGCTTCTGCGCATATAAACATCAACACGATCAAGCAGGAGCGCGTGGCAAATACTTCATGCAAATTGCATTTGTGGTTATAATGTACCGACTTCTCTTTGCTCCTAAATAGTTGTTGGTGTAGGTGCACCGGTATTGTTATTACAAATGTTTTTGTTATTGTTTTGTGCACATCACTTAGGTGGCTTTTGCATAGTAACATACATTGTACAGCCTGCCTGAGCGTATACGTAACTATTAATATGCTTTGGTTAATGCGGAATATATTCACATTAGGGTTATGTTGATTTTTTTACATAAGTTATTATATATGTGCATACATATATATAACAACTTCTCACAAAATATTATCTTATATTTCTATGGATATGTAACACTTGCAATTTTCTGAAAATATTGTAGGAATAATTTATTTTATAGACCCTTTTTAGGCGAGATAAAAATACAAATGGCTGCCATTCCTATAGTACTCGAGTTGAACCACAACTTTTAGGGTTTTTTTATCATGAAATTAACCGTAAAATGTAGCCTTAAAGTCTTTTTAAATGATAACAAAACACTCTTTATGGAAAAACAAACATTTTTTCGCGTATGTTTATGACCGATAAACTGAAAAGTAGCCGACGGATTGAATAGAAACTCACAGGGTAAGTTTTCTTCGAGCCAGCCAGAAAACAATTACGAGCTTTTAGATAGGCCGATCTGTGTCGCGCTTTGGTCGAGATACCTCTAAAAACCTTTTTTGGGGTCCGATTTTACTCAAATTCAAAGCATGGATTAGCTACTCGAAGAGAAATATTTTGTTTCAAAATTGATTGAGCCGCGACAAGGCGTAGCAGGGCTTATTAGTATAAGATAAGTTGAAAAAAAAAATATTTAAATTAAATTTAGTCAGCTTTGAGTTGGATTTACTATAATAATAAGTGGGTTTTACAAAAACAAAAAAAAAATAATTATTTGGCGCGTACACTTAGGTGTTTGGCTGAGCTTCTCCTCCTATTTGTGGTGTGCGTCTTGATATTATTCCACAAATGGAGGGGCCTACAGTTCGTTGAATTACAAAAGTTGACATATTTTATAACTTGCGTCAACACGCTTTGGTTCATAAGACAGCTCGTACTGAGTATGTTGAAAATAGCTCTGATTGCCTCATTTTAGAAGGGGGCCACTGTGGGGGGTCAAAAAATAGTCGATTTTTGGGAATTTTTTTTTTGTAAGTAGGAATGATTATTCGAGGATCGGACAAAGGCAACTTATTATAAATACATACATACATATACTGTGTGTATATGTACTAAACTATGTTGTTGTAAATTGTTATAAAAAATATTGAAAATTGCCAAATTTATAAAAGTAAATGTAAATGTTAAAGAAAATGACGTCATCTGGTGGCAGCGATACAGCAATGAATAATCATCTGAAATCAAAAAACCAAACATTTTATTAATCTACACAATAGGGGCTATCGTTGTACGTAGCCGAAGAAAAGGAAGCAAACAGGTGGTATAAAAGTAAGAAGGGGCTTTGAATTAGAGGATGACGACCAACAGTGGCGATTTACATTTGTATTAACCGCTTGAAGCTACTGATGAGTCTCACCAGGTGTCTGATATTTAAACCCTAATATCCGCAAGTGTAGCGAAAAAGTGAGAGCCCGACGAGAGCAGGGCAACCGGCAATAAGGTGTTGAGATGATTCCACCTCGTCCTCCAGACAGCTTCTACAGAAAAGACTTGAATATTCCTCTCCCAACTCTTTCATCCAGCTGCAAGATATCCGTAAAGCGTTTTACCAGACCCTCTCTCCAACTGCTGCATCTCTCTTCCCTTGATGGAATGTGAGTGGATAATGTTGCACTTGAACCAGACAAAGGAGTGGATTGATTAACCAGGGAGACGAGCTCAAAGCACGCTTAAGAAGGAGCCATGCTAAACCAGCATATTGCTCTGAATTTCTCAATTTTTCTTGGCCTCTTTTTCTAAATTTAGTCCGAGTCAAAGTACGGAGAAATTAGTAGAAGATAAATAAACTATGAAAGTAAAAATATATTTATATAGAATATTAAATCATTGAAACCTATCAACTGACTCAATGAACTGGACTTAATACCCAGATTCCGATATACTGAAGTAGTCCCTCTGAATCGTATTGAAATTGGCGGCTCTAGATGTGGAATGTGTGCTTTCTGGTAACTTCGAGCTTAAAAGGCATAGAATATGCCCTAACTTATAGATAAAAATGTATGTACATATAAATTTATACATATAATTTCAAATTTAAACACCACAACCGAAGACAACCTTAATGCTCATCGTGCATTCGTCTTGCCACAAGTGCCTGTTTTTCACATTATGCTGCTTTTTTCAAGCGACTGTCTGAGTTTATGCATTAAGAACACTTGTATTTTCTAGAAAGTATCTTGCATTTTATAAATTTATTTTGCGTACTCTCACTTTTGGCATCACTTTATTTTGGTTATTTTCGGTCACGTGCATATACTTAAATTGTTCCCATTCTCTGCAGTTACTACATTTCGCACAAATTGCGTCATTTTATTTTACTCTTTTTTATGAGTTGTTTCACCTTTTTGTTTTTATTTTTTTTCTTCTTTTATTATTTTTCCTCCCATATTCCATTCCTTAGCCACAACTTTGTGAAGTGTGTGAAATTCGTTTTTGGTTTTTTTTTTTTGTTGTGCACTTTCACGCTATTTTCGCGCTTGCATCAAATGATGAATTACACGAATTCCACGAACTCCACGAAAATCACTTGCGAACTCAAGCACTCATACACACACACGCACATATCAACTTCATATTTCATTTTTAATTCCATCGCCTGCTTGTTCGTGAAACCCGTAAATTGATGCTTGCGCTACCAGTTCAAAGACAACATTCAAATTGAGGTAACAGGCTGAGTGTCGTGTTGTCGTGGTCGTGGATTTGGTGTCAACGTTCGCGGCGCATCAATCAATTGTCATGCCCGGAATTTCCATTATAGCTCCGATTAAGTTTGGGATTCGGTTCAATTTGCATCTTTGAATTGAATTTACCGGTAAAATGTAATTGAAATAGCTCAGGACGATTTTGCGGGAAACGTTCATTTCTAATGAAACGGAAAATTGGTTGTGGAGGCTGTCTGTGAAAAACCGCCTGTTGGTGTTGCATGCAGCATAAGCAGCAATTTATGGAAACTGGATTTCATAAATTGAAGTGTACATGGCGCTGCCGGTCTAAACAAGTTTTAGTTGAATTGAAATTGTTGCAATAAAAAAATGTTAAAATTATTTCAAGTTTTGCTTGAATTAATTGGCATTTTCGCTTGGCTTTTTAGTCAATTTGGTTATGTAGGGGCATCAGTGATAATCAAAATATGGAAAATCACTGTTGGACTTTCGATAGCACAATTAGCGTATTTAAAATACAAGTAACTACATACATTTTTTTCTGGTAATCAGCTATCAATAATGAAAAAGTCGGCTATTTACATTTTCGGCAGTTTATAGCACTCGATGGCAACTAAAACTTTACGATTGATTAATTGCTATTGACAATTAACAGTTGCTAAATTATGACTGCGGAAAATTACAATTAGCAATCAATTGTTTTTTTTTAGTGCTGAAAGCTAACACTTAATCAATTGTCATTTTTGAGATGCCGTATTTAACAATTAGTTAATTTTTAGTTATTTAATGAATTAAATTGAAAACTCACAACTAAAATTAGGTACCGTAGAAGAAAAATTTTAAAAAATTTCTGTATACAATTTTTTATTTTATTTATTTTATTTTATTTTTTATTTAGTTTTTCTAATTTTCGTTTTTTTGATAGATGATATCATTTAAAAAATTTGTTTATCAAAATTTTTTCAAGCAGTTGGTTGGGTACTAGGGATGCCAATCTTAGTGGAAAATGTTGGGCTGTAAATTTTAGGAAGCTGTAAATCACTATAATACTGCAACTTTGAAATTTCGGGATATAAACTGATTAAACTAATCCCGAAATTCCCGTCACCTTAAACATATCGGTACCCTGTGACGCAAAATTACGGGAACTTAACATTTTAAATAAGTGGCAATCCTATTCAAAAATATTTCTAAGTCAACCTATATTTTGACCAATCATCATCATCATCATATGGCGTTACAACCCGAAGTTGGTTTTAGCCTTTTCTACGATATTCCTCTAGGTCTCGCTGTCTCTTGTTAGATATTTCCAGTTGGTTCTTCAAGCGTTCGTAGGTCTTCTATTATGTAGTTCATTAGTCGCATAGCGAGTGACTTTTACTTCTCGTTTGCATAGGTTTGTGCTGCATTACTGGTTTTTGAGTACGCCTGTCTTCTATTCTTAGAACATGTCCAATCCACCTTAGAATTTGCGCTTTGATGAATTTGACAATATCCTCGCCGTGCATAAATTGGAGTAGCTCTTCGTTGTTTCGTATTATGTAAGCACTCTTTCGTTTAGCCTGGGGCCGTCTTCGGGCGCTGTCATGGACCACACTTCCGTGGCATATGTAGCAATGGGCCTTACTTGTGTTGTATATACTATATACTCAGTTTGCAAGTCCCAGATAGTATCTTTGATTTAAATAGGTGCATATGGCAGCCGTAGCCGAATGGGCTGGTGCGGGACTACCATCTAACAGAAGCGTGGGCGCCAATTATTTATTTTTAAATGCTTAAGATATGTTTTATTTGCAGCAATTATTTGGTCCAGAATGAAGTCTGTAGCGCGATTGTCGTTTGTGATTAGGTCGCCTAAATACTTTAAAATAACAACACCTTCAAAACCGATTGAGTTAATGTTATGTTTTGCGGCCTTCTTCTCTCAATGCCTCTATAGAACTCCATACGCTTAGGTTTTTTTTTGTTCAACCACGAGCGCAACTCACCTGCTATTGTCTCTATGTTTTCGAATAAGTTTTTAAGGGGTTCCGGTGGTCTAGAGCTCTTAAATTTAGGATATTTTTAGGAATTTTTGTTTTTTAGAATAAAATTTCATATAAATATATTTAAATTTTTTTAGGTTTTATATTTAATTTCTTTTACATACGAAAATGAAAAAAAAAACAAAAAAATGAATAAAAATGTATTTTAATAATTTAAAAATTGGCGCCGAAGTTGCCCCTCCCGAAAAATTGGTCCTGGACGGTGTTGTCCATTTTGGCTCTTCTATTTATCTGCAACACACGAACTAAAAAACTTATCAGTATGACTGTGGCTATGTCCTTATGTACTAGAATAAAAATTAAATAAAAAAATTGACAAAACTGCGCGGTTTTGAGTTTGACACTCTAAAAATCCTTATGTACTAGGATAGAAATTAAATAAAAAATTTGACACTCTAAAAATCGGGTTTTTTCAGTTTTTCTATCAAAAAAATATGAAATAATTGAAATAATTATATGATTCTAGTATGAGCGATAGCCATTGATTTTGTGAACAACATATTAAAATTTCAGACGATTCGGTTGAATAGTTTTTTTTTTTTTGACAACAGCAGGCCGAAAAAAATCGTTTGGAGATAAATGAGTTTAAAGTTTGAGGTACAGGAGCGCGCGGACCGCTCTCTACCTAGTTAATGAGCTGTAGAAGCTATAGTATTGGGAATTTCCGCCTGAAAATTTTACAGTATATTCTTAAGGGGGTATTATGGGCTAGACGCCTTAATTTTAGATATTTTTAGAACTAAAAAAAAGAAAAAATTAAAAATCTTTTTACCATCCATTTTTTTATGGTTTTTTATTAATATTGGGAAAGTATAACAAAAAATAAATAAAAAAATAAATAAAAAAATCGTGGAATTACAGTCCGGCGGATTGGAAACTACATAAAAAACGATGCTCCATGGTTGACATGATTCCAACCCTTGTAAAGATCTAAAACAAGCAAATTAAAAAAATTCTACGTTAGTTAGGATGTCGCCATCGGATTACCCCAAATCAAAGAAACAAAATGCACAAAATAGCGTCAACTTGAAAAAAAAAATTTTTACCCTCCTTTTTACCTTTTCAAATTTTTTAAAAATACTTCAAGCTTAAATTTTTAAAATCCGAGGCAGACGCGATAGACAGATGTATAATAAAAAATTCGTATCAAACTTCAAAGCGATCGGTCAAGTAGAACTTGAGATATCATGACGACCATCTCAAAAAAAGTAGTTTTGAGAAAAGCGCGTTTGAAGTTTGAGCAACAATGCCAAAAGAATAACTTAGATCATAATATTTACTACTCACTCTGGATTAATCGGCGATATATTTCCAGGTATATATTATAGAAGTATAAAGTATATATATGTAATATGTATAGAATAAATAAAGGTTGTGTGGGATACAAAGGATTTTCTGGAAAGAACGAGTCCTCAAGACGTCCGGTAGCATCTGCCGTTCATTGTGCGGTTCGCTCCACTCGGCCGGCTTAGACGCCACGTCACAAAATCCGCTCTATCTCCGAAAATAATTCGAATTTTGACAAATCCGTTGAAGGGCATATTTTGGAAAGTCTAAACTTTGAAAATATGCAAAAAACAAAAATCGATTTTTTTAAATTTCTAGACCAGAATACCCTCTTAAAATACTATAATTTCGAAATATCAAAAAAAAAATCGATTCTTTGAAGTTTCTAGACCTCCAGGTCCTCTTAAGGTAGCGCTTATTTCGAACAAGAAATGTGATGTCGTCTACAAAGGAAATTATTAAATTTGACCGATTTAGTTCGTTTCTTGAGGTGGTAAAGTTTTTAACCAGTAGTTATTCCAAAATGAATGCATACATACATACGAGTGCAAACGGACATTATGAAATACGGTAATCGTTTTTTTAGCAATAAGTAATATTAAATTGTTTCATTAATTAATGCCGAATTTTTTAAATTTTTTAGTACCTTTAGTTGAACTTCGTACAGATAAATTACTATAATTGTTCATAGAACAGTTAAAAAAGTTATTTGCAATTACTGTTTTAGTTAGTCCATTGAGAAATCAATTAATTACCCAACTCTTTGTTGTCATAACAAAAAAAATTTAATTAATAAAAGCCCAGTTAACTAGTTATTATTCACATCAACCTAACCACAATCAGTTTTTTTTCTTTTGTGTTAAATTACAAATTACAGTATTTCGACAAAAAATTTAAAAATTTGAACGTAATTGAGTCACATGAGTTGGCTTAAAGATAATTAACTTTTTGTTAGGTAGGTTATGATATTCAGTTTATTTCAGAGCTAAGTACAACAAAACTAATCCAGGCATTTTATATGAGCACCAAATTTTTATGTCGACTCATTAGGGGAGCCACAACATTTCACACTATTAAGGGATTAAGGCGAAGAATTCGCGAGGAGGTCCTTCAACCCAATGAGCTTAATAACATAGTTTGGTTGAGCTATCCAACAATTGTCAATTTACTTTACTGATCTTGTATTCATATTTTGGATAGATTTAACGAAGATGAAAATATTGTTTTAACTAAAATTGAATCGCCTCTGCTTCGCTGTTAAGACAAACGGCGGCAAGCATTAAAAAGTGGCGAATAGATAAAGCAAATGCTATAAATAAATGTAGTAGCGCTCGAAAAGAGCCACCAAACAATACATTTGCTTACATAATTCATCATTTGTTAACGACAAAACTGGCGTTCCGTGGCGAAACTTAGGCGAAATATGCACTTATGGCAACATAGCTATGATAGTCGACGAAATACGGATTGAGCTTTCAAGTGCGGCAACGAGAAACTAATAATAAATTGCATGTATCAACTCCTACGAAGAATATCTTTCAACGAATGCAAGTCCGAATTTAAGTTTGCAGTGCCCAATTCACATGAAAAGTAACTCAGCAATCTGCACGAATTAGAGGTGAATCGGATATTTAAATGCATATTAAGAACACTCAATGAGCTGATTGCGTCTTGTCACTTTGGTTTTTGATCTTTTAGATCTACAGAAAAGGGTTGATGAACGTCTCTTTGTCAATTTTAAAGTGTAAGACAAGTTACGAGACAGCCCCCTATACTGTATGACTTCTTTAAAAGGAGACTTACTTGCTTACTTACTTCTACTGTTTGTGACATCCACTTAAAGAAGCGCCTACTTCGTAAAGAAAAATCAAGCCAGAAACACCGTGGGTGGCGAACTAGCACTTTCGACGTTGACTTATTCAATGAAATGATGTGACCAGCCGTTTACAAAGGATCTGCAAATGCAATGGCTTCCAAGATAATATTTAACATTTGACCAGCTCGCGATGTGTCCATATATAATATCACCGAAGTCTACACCGAAACAAAAAAAATGTGTACTGGTGGAAGGAACGCGTACAAAATTTGAGTAACGTATAAAGGCGTGAAGGTGTTTTCAAATAGCAAGAGGAAGGCCGGGTTTTGGAACATATAACTTTGTATACAGCAGCTCGTCACGCGGTTAAGGTTGTTATCAAAGATAGCAAATGTTCAACGAATCTTAAACTGTGTAACGAGGTGGAGAACAATCCATGGGAAAAAACGTACAAGATTGTACAGAAAACTCAATGTCGTTAAAGAGGTCATCCGAAAATATCCAGTAAATCTAAGAACCGTAATAGATTCACTATTTCTGAGGCAAAGAAAACTGGTCTCATCAATATTGTGGAAACGGCATAGCTCATTCAAGTAAGTAACCTCTGATAAACTCCTGGAAGCTGCCGAAAATTTCGAGTCCCAAATCTAGTTTTGAAACTAACCATCAATAATTGGGCGCCATCGTTTGTGAATATATATAACAAATGCATACCTGAGGCAACTTTTCCATCAATTGGGAAGAACGCATGTTTTGCTGTCAAAACCCAGTAGAACTCCCTCAAAACCTTCTAGCTACAGGCTAATGTGCTTTCCCGACTAAGTAGAGAAACTTTTAGAGGGAGACTTATGCAACCGCATAAGAAATCCAAGCTAAAGGAGATATAACCGATAACCAGTTTGACTTTGGGAAAGAAAGATCCATAATTCACACCATAAACACACACAATAAGCGGTGTTCGTTGGCTCGAAGGATTTAAGAAATACAGCTTAATAGTAACCCTGAATATCAAAAATGCATTCAACGCGACTAATTGGGCAAATATTGTCGACACACTGAATCGTATGGGAGTATCCTTCTGTCTAAGAAGACTCATACGAAGCTACTTCCAAGTCCGTTCGGTCAAGTAGAATATCACAGTACCTACCATTGTTATAGCTAAAGCATTGGCCCAAAGATTCAAACGTTTTCCTTTCAGGAACCTCGCAGTCCAAAAGGTTAGATCGTTAGAAAAAATATTTTCTATCATTTTGGTATTTCATGTCCGAGTTTCGAATGCGCGCACTACCGAATGGTAGTCACGCATCAACTCATTCGTGTACGGCGACATAAATAGCGGCACCAATTTCAGAATAACTTTAAGAGCAAGTGAGATCTTAATCATGCCCTTATTAATGTATGGCACAGAAGCAAGGGTGATGGCAACATGAAATGAGGCGGCCTTTGAAGTTTTCGATAGAAAAAATTTAGCGGAAAATTTGTTCACACAGAATGGATACAAATACTCCAGCACTAAGCGTAATCAATGCGATACTGCTGATGGGGGCCGAGGAAGACGAAGGATACCTTATGTGGGGAAGAGATTGACTTCACTTAGTATTTCTAATTGCTATCGATTAGCACGCAGAAGAAACGACTGCCGCACTTTGCTAAGTTTATTCAAAATCGCGTAGGCGGGCAACTATTCTAATGCCAAGATTTTCGCCTTCTAGCTTCTTGTGTGTAGAGAGCACTTCGTGAAAACTTATTATTTGGATTATTTGAAAGAGGGACGTGCTAAACGCGTACAGCTTGGCACCAGTTCGTAAGCTGCTTATACCCAATACGCATTAGGATGGCACAGGCATGCTTTTGAGTTATTTTGCGTAGAGGTCTTAGCAATTTTTTTCTTCAAATTTTGGACTAATAAGTGATGTTAAAACTAAATGACGCAATTATACTTATATCAACTTTCTAATACCGAATACCGCTTTCTAATATAATGATAAATAAGCATTGCTGTAGCAAATAATACAGTTCCCACCCAAATAAACATACGCAATACGTGTACACTGTACAGTCATACAAAAGCAAACCTTAATATGGATTGACAGCAACATAAAACCACTACTAAGCGCGGTATTAAAAATTCAGTTAGCAGCTTTCAGCATGTCAGCCAGCTGACATCATTCCACTATCACTTCAATGCAATAGACAAAGCCACCCTCTTTGTGAGTGTTTGCAAACACATATACATGCATATAATAACTTCATGCTGCAGCTATGCTACAGAACGTGCAAGTTGCAGCTGAATGATAGAAGCTGAAAGC